>LNAC01000204.1:1035395-1086950 GCA_002007465.1 Ailurus styani
TAGGGAGGGAAAAATAATGAAACAAGATGGGATGGGGAAGGAGACAAACCATAAGAGACTCCTAATCCCAGAAAACAAACTGAGGGTTACTGGGGGGTGGGAGGGTAGGGATAGGGTGGATGGGTTATGGACACTGGGGAGGGTTTGTGCTTTGGTGAATGCTGTGAAAGATGTAAGCCTGATGATTCACAGACCTGTACCCCTTGGGCAAAGAATAAAATAAAAAAACCGCCAATCCAGAATCCTTTATCTGCAGAAAATACCCTTTAAACAACTTCTGCAATCATTAGGGCAGAGAGAAGGAGGTGGGTAGGCTTCTCTGAATTAACCCCAATCTTCCTAGTGAAGAATCTATTGGGAGTTCCTGGGGCAAAAGCCTGAAAACATGTGAGCCCCCATCTTCAACTATGACTGCAGCCCCAAGGAGCAGCCCTTACTCATGCTAACCCACACTGAGACTTCAGCAATTCATGAGAATTTCTAGTGCAGTGTTCCTTGAAGGCATGTATGGCCTCTGGAGGCTTTTGCTCCAGACAAGAAACTGCTTCAGTCTGTGTCTCCCTGAAGGTACCTGCCTCTACGCATTTTAGGAGAGAAGGTTGACTTTCAAACTCAGGGGTCCTATATAGGACTCACTGATGAGTCCTGTAAAGTCACCGATACTCAGTTTGTCAAACTTTTTCTTATTGTACGGGCAAAAGTAATGACTCCTCGGGTTCTTTATATGTCTGAGTTGAAACTGAAAGCTTCTCTGGACTGCTAGTATATTTTTAGATCAAAAAAACTATTATACGTCTATTATAAAAATAATACAGTTAGATATTAAAAGTCCCCCTTTACCAGGCCCTTGAAGTGCCTCCACCTAGTGCTTATCAATATGGTATAAATCCATCCAAACTGGACTTGGATCTCATACTACTGGAGAATGTCAAGGCTCAGTCCTCAGACTTCCCTTCTCCATCTACCCTCACTCCCTCAATGACCTCATTCAGGCCTACAGTCTTAAATATTTTTATTTATGCTGACAACTTTCAAATTTATATCCCTAGTCTAGACTTTTCTCTCAAATTCAGACTCATATATCCAACTGACAACTTGCCTCTCCACTTGGGTGTCAAATAAAGAATTCTAGCACTTTAAGTTTTACCATCCAATCCTTCCCTACCTGCAGAATCACCATTTCAAATCAAACTCCATCTTTCCAGTTACTCAGGCTAAAGGCCTTTGGTATTATCCTTAACAATTCCCTTTGCTTTACATCCTACATTCAATCTCGAAGAAAATCAGTATGGCTCTACCTTCAAAAGATGTGTAAAATCTGACCAATCCCCCCAATTTCCACTGCTAATACCCAAGTCTAAATTACCATCATCTCCTGCCTAGATTGGTGCAGCAGCCTCTTAATAGGTCTCTTTGCTTCTATTCCTGTTTCCTCTCCCCCTCCCCAACCTGAGTGTTCCTTAACACACCAATCAGGGTGATACATTTAAAATATAAGATTGATCAAGTTACTCTTCAGCTCACACTTCTTCAATAAACTATTTTAGTGCATGAACAAGCCAAACCCTATCTCTCGGCTGTTCAATAAAATGACCACTAGCTACTTGTGGGCCTAATATTTAAAATGTGGCTAATCCAAATTGAAATGTACTTTAGGTAAGAAATATGTACCACACTGCAAAGCTTTAGTACAAAAACATTAAATATAACATTAATATTTTGCAGTGATTACATGTTAAAATAACATTTTGAAAATACAGTCCTAAATAAAATATTAATACCAATTTCATATGTTTCTTTTCCTTTTTTTTCAATGTGGCCACTGAAAATTTTTAATTACATAAAAGGCTTCCATTGTATTTGTTTTGTACAGTCCTACTCTATATAATCCAGACCCCAATTTAACTTCCCAACCTCCTTTCATCTATTTTTTCCTCACTTCCCCCACACCGGCCATACCAGGTTTCTGGGTGTTCTTTGAACACCAGGCATGTTTCTACCTTAAGGCGTTTGTTTTAGTTGCTGCTCTTCCCTCTACACAGAGCACACATTCCTTTTAGTGTTTTCAGCTTTTCACATCTTGTTCATTTCCCTCCTCTTCCATGAGGCTAACCCAGGATGTCACATTAAAATTGCCTCGACCACCCCCATCAGCACACCCAATCTCATTTATTGCTCTTTTTCTTTTTTTCCCATGTAGTTATCACCTCCAAAGATATTAAATTTACTTATTCATGATATGCAATTTTTGTTGTCTTTCTCCCCTCCAAAATGCAAGCCTTACAAGGGCAGAGATCTTTGTTTCACTGCTGTATCCCTTCATTATTTGCACAGCCCATAATGAAGGTCCCATAAATGTTTTCCTGACTATGCATACTTTTTAAATAAAGTCATATTATACATCTAATTCACCAAGTCACTTTTCTTTCCACTGCACAAGCTCTCAGTGTCAGTAAAAACAGATGAGCCTCAATCTTTTCAAATATTCCAGGGTATGAAAAATACAATTTAACAATTCTTTTGGAGGTCTTTAATGTCACTGTCATTTTTTCACTTTTATGAACAATACAGTTTAAGTCATTTGTAGAATACATTCCTAGATGTGGAAAGGCTGGCTCAAAGGTCATGTAGATTTTAAATTTTAAGGTGTTGCAAAACTGCTTGCCTAGAAACTTATACCAATCTCTGTTCCGATATACCATCAACTAATCTCCTATCCAAAATTGCCTAGATTAGAATTGCTACTCACTCTTCCACCCACATATACACCTAATATGCCATTTTAATTTCCACCTTCAAGCTGCTGCTTCAAGTATTATCACTTTTTCCCATCTCCTCACAACTCTATCCCGAGATCCACACACTCCCAAGACTCCACCCCATTCTCTTTCATCCATATACATCACATTCCTCATTTAAGACTAGGAAAATTCCATCCTGTTCTGAGAAAACTGGAAAATCTCTTCTTCATCATTTTCAACTATTGCTTTAGCCAAACTATGGAGTCATATTACCTAGGTTCAAATTCCTGCTCTACTGTTAAATTCGGCGATTTATACTTTTTAGTTCATTTCTATATGCCTCTATTTTTCTCATTAGTAAAATAGCAATCAACAGTATTTTCCAGTAAATTTATAATGATGATTAACTGAATTACCCCATATGAAGCATTTAGGGTTGTGTATTTAATGTATGTGAATCGTAAATACACTCATTTTTAATACAACGCGCTTGACAGTATCACTTTCATTTGCACATTTTTTAAAATGCTTAGATAACAGCAAATTTGTCAAGGATAAGCATTATTCCTTTTAATTAAATGTCTCATAGAACCTAACACTGTTCATTATACAAAGAAAAAACTGTATCTGTTTTTCAAGTGACTGATTTATGCTGTCTTTATTTTTGAGTCTTGCTATAGGATATGCTAAAGAGGGGCGCCTGCGTGGCTCAGTGGGTTAAAGCCTCTACCTTCAGCTCAGGTCATGACCTCAGGGTCCTGGGATCGAGCCCCAAATCCGGCTCTCTGCTCAGCAGGGAGCCTGCTTCCTCCTCTCTCTCTGCCTGCCTCTCTACCTACTTGAAATCTCTCTCTGTCAAATAAATAAATAAAATCTTTAAAAAAAAAGAATATGCTAAAGACAATGCCTTAAGAACATTTGTTAGGTGGGAAATATTGACACCTTTCACACCTGATCAAGTTCTTAAGTAATCAGCAAGGCCTTTTCCTATGGAAATATAGGAATTCTGAGGTTTTACCCAGCAAAAAAGCAACACAATATAAAATTCTTCATTGCTGGGACATCTCTCCCATTCTCTTTCACTGTAATTACCCTTGCAGCTGCTTGTTAATGCCCACAACTCCACAGCACCTTGTCTTAATTCCTCAATATTTGAGGATGATCCCACTCCTAATGAAACTGGTAAGGACCTTGTATGCACCTGGGGTCAATGGGCTTTCAGAATACCACTACTTTCTTTTTTTATTCTAGCTCCATTTCAAATATTCACTGAGATTTTAGGCTAAAACTTGATGCTTTGAAAAAAGACACTCTGCCAACTGCACTAACACATTTAGCCACACACATCTCATTAAAGTCAATGAAAAATGTGCTACAAAAATCTCTATTCATGACACATTCTCCCCTCACTATGTGCATGTCATTCCTATTTATACTGAGTCAATGGAGAGAAGGAAAAGACCTTTAAATATTTCTCTTTTAGTCATCAACTCAGATTAGTAGTTTTATAAAAAGACTTCTCTGTGACTTTGGACTAAATATGAGGCAATATACTGCAGTTAACATCATCTGGGCTGAGTTCACACACAGTAATGTCACCATTTCTCCTTGGCAGCACTGCCATCAAAGTGGATTTTCAGCCAACTGCCCTTTGAAATTATAACAGTTGAAAAAGGCTAGTCATTTGTATGGTCTGTTCTATATACTCTAGGCAACTCTATGTAAGTTTGAAGAGCTCCCCTAAAAGTGGTAAAAGATGTTTCTCAAGTATTAACTCATGTAGAAACCATGTGTGGTGATACACAGGCTTATTAAGCAAGTATATAATGTGTACTATATACATATAGGGCTGAGACACAAAAACATCACACAGGCCTGAGATCATGCTATTTATCATTTAAGTGGGGGGGGGATATACATGTTAAAAAATATAACACTATGGAAAACTGTCTTAATTAATTTCCAAAAAAAAGCAACATGTGCTTTGAGAGTCCTCAGGAAGAATTGGCCAATTTGGCCTGAAGTGTTTGGGCAAAATATCAGAAAGGAAGGGGAAGGTCATCTTGCTGGACACTGAGGATTGGTGGAGACAAAAATCACTGAGAAGACAAAGGCCACAACTAAAGTAAGTGAAGCACATTTATATAAAAGAGATGGTAACAGGGGTGCCAGGGTGGCTCAGTCAGTTAAGCAGCTGCCTTCGGCTCAGGTTATGATCCCAGGGTCCTGGGATCGAGCCCCACATCGGGCTCCCTGCTCAGCGGGGAGCCTGTTTCTCCCTCTCCCTGCCACTCTGCCTACTTGTGCTATCTGTCAAATAAATAAATAAAATCTTTTAAAAAAAGAGAGAGAGAAGGTTAAAAAAATGGACCAATGATATTTGTTGTTCGGATGTGGAGACAAAAAGTAGTAATTTTGGAAGTGATTAAGAAGAAAACTGATTATCCAGTTGACCCAGATAAGGAAGCAGGGAGGTGGATGTACTCTGGAAGGTCAGAAAAGTTTAGTTTGAAATATGACAAACCATGAAACAGATGGAACTTATTTTCATGATGTTCCATTTTTCAATCTACTTGCAATTAAGAACAAATTTGGTACTAAACAAAAAGCCCTTCCCTCCCTCCTTCTGTTTTTAGCACACTTTGAAGTGAAACCTCTCAAATATCTATCCTTTTTATGTTCACTGAAATGACCTTAGTTCAAGAAGGGCAATTTTGTTGCCAAAGGGGCATCCATCAATGCCTGATAACAGTTTAGGCTGTCACAGCTGGAGAGAGCAAAGGTACCTGCATATAATGTGCAGAGGCCAGATACTGTTTAACATCCTACAATGCAGAGGACAACCCCCCGCCCCAATAGAGAACTATCTGGCCCAGTATGTTAATAATGTCAAGGTTGAGAAATCCTATACTAGTACAAGCTACCATCATCTTTCATCAGTGCAATGGATTCCTCCTCCAGGGGTTGCCCTCCTTGTCTCAATGCAATCTACTCTCCATAAGACACCCAGAGTAATCTTTTAAAAGGTAAATCTCACCATGTCTCTCCTTTGCTTAATTTTTTTTTTTTTTGGTTTGCTGTTGCTCTTCTGATAAAGGCCAAGTTTTTCAATACAGTCTACAGGACTGAACCTGACCCTGCCTATATGTACAGCCTCATCTACTGCCACCATTTTTCTTATTATCTTCAGTGTCGCTCCCTTTCCAAAATTGCTGCTCTCTTTCCTACTCACAGAGCTTTACACTGCTATTTCCTTCAGCCTGGTACGCCTTAACCTAGTTAACTCCTCAACTTTTAAATGACACTTTAGAGTAGCCTTCGCTAAACCCACAAAACTCACAGACTTGACTTTCTGTTCCAAATTTTTATAGCAACCTTTACTTTTCCTCCACAGAATTTATCAAAATGCATTAACATGTGTCTTAGTTTGGATTTCCCAGAACACATGCTGAGACAATTTCAGTGTAAGTACTCGATTTGGGAAGTGATCCCAGGAAACACTGTTTTGGACCAAAAGTCACCACCACGGGGCAAATGGAGACTAATGTCTCTAGAGATTTCTGACAGAAAATGAAGAACACATCTCAAAACTATCCCAAATAAGGGGCAAGGAAGCTAGGGTATTTATCTACCACTCCCCATCCGTCACTGCGTAAAGATTGCTTCCACTGAGTTGAATGACTCAGCATATAAGGCTTCCCTTGTAAATGGACCAAGTATGTGATCATTTCCAGAAACAAAAGCCCTCAGGCAGATATATGGTCATTAAATGTAAACAGCCTTTGTTCACAAAGTACCAAGGGCATGTGGATGGGCACTGAAAGGATCTGGCACACCGTATATTTAATAATTATTTAATGAATGTCCATCTTACCAACTGGACTTCACAAGGTATGTCTGTTTTGGCTAACCAATTACATACGTTAAGGCTAGTACAATGCTTTGAACAAAGATAACACTTCATTAATATTAGCAGATATGTACATTATTTTATGAAGAGAATTTTTTAACTTTTACTTGTATTGTCAATACTGGTTCAGGACTCAGAATTTAGCCTCCAAAATCTTAGAGCCACATTTTTTAATATGATGCACTGTTTAAAACCCTTGACACTTTACACACTTTATGATGACTATTATCAAAATGAAAGCAAATATTAAGTGTTGGCAGGGATCTGGAAGAACTTGGAAACATCGCACTTTGCTGGTGAAAATGTAAAATGGTGCAGCCACTAGGAAAAACAGCATGGCACACTGCAGAACCAAATACTCTGTAAGTGTTTACCATGGAAGCTGGCCTTTTCAAGATCTTTTGCTGGTTACAAAGAAACCCACATCTCATGATTTCATTCTTTTTTTTTTTTTTTGCAAAAACATGGATATCCATTATGAGAGGTAAATAGAAAACTTTAGACTCATACTCTAAATTAGAAGACACAGATAATGTAAACATGGACCACCTGCTACAAGGAAAGGAGCGGTATACGACGGCCATGGTTATCTAATGAAGTGCTAAAACATTTCTGCCATGTGATACTTGAATGCACTAAACATGGGTGTTGGGCCAACGGTCTGGGGAACTGAGGAAACCACAAGATGGCGGCTGACTCACCATCTTACCGCCCCACCCCAGGAGTTTTTTGGGGGGACCTCCTGCCCTCATCAGCTTCCTCATCTGAAAAGACTGCCAAAACCAGAACTTAGGCGGGAGACTAAGGGCTAAATTCCACCCAATCTCCTACCAATTATGGTCATGTTCCCCCGTTCCGCCCAAACCCAATAAGAACCCGTGCACATCCTCTCCAGGCACGACTTCCCTGACTCCCTTCTCTCCGAGTCGTGGAACCTCGCCCAAGGGCGCCTCTATTAAAGCTCCCCTTGTGCCTGTTCCATCTGGTGTAATCCACCATTACTGGGAGGGCTACCGGGAAACCTTACAATGGGCAATCCTGAAATATATGCCAGTTAAAAGACAAGATTAAAATACAAAATAAACTTGAAAACTAATTGTATAGAAAGAGTACCGAGATTAACAACTCAACCCACAGGATTAAATTCACTGAGTTTTTTAAAATATTTATTAATTTATTTAAATTAACATATAATATATTGTTTCAAGGGTACAGGTCTGTGAATCATCAGTCTTAGACTATTCACAGCACTCACCATAGTAATATTTTTTAATTCAATTCAGAAAGCAGTATATCATTTAAATATTTAAGAGAAATGTTGGTCATAAAAATATGTTCAGAATTTAAGAATGACTGACATTCAAGCAGCAACAATTTACACTATAATCTGGAATAGGGTTTCCACTTTTTTTCCCACTTTTTTTAACCTTTTGACCCCTTCACCCATTTTTCCCAACCCCAGCCCCTAACTCTAACAAGCACCAATCTGTTTTCTGTTAACTATAAGCTTTTTTATTAGGGGGGGGGGATTCTGTGTTTTAGATTCCACACATAAAAGAAATCATACAATATTTGTCTTTCTCTCTCTGACATTTGGCACAATGTCCTTGAAGCCCAACCACGTTGCTGGAAATGGTGAGATTTCATTCTTTATAACTGAGTAATATTCCATTGTACACATCTACCACAATTTCTTCATCCATGAATCCACAGATGGACACTTAGGTTGTTTACTTATCTTGGCTACTATAAATAATGTTGTAAAGAACATGGGAGTACATTTATCTTTTCGACTTACTGCTTTCATTTTCTCCACACACCAACTGGAATTGATGATCATATGGCAGTTCTATTTTTGACCCTCTGAGGAACTTCCACACTGTTTTCCACAGTGGCTGCACCAATTTATATCCTCACTAATGGTACACAATTGTTCCCTTTTCTCCATATTCTAACCAATACTTATTATTTGTCTTTTTGATGATTGCCATTGTAACAGGAATGAGGTAAACTCACTGTGGTTTTGATGTTCATTTTCCTGATGATTAATGATGCTGAGTATCTTCTCATGTCTACTGGCCATCTGTATGTCTTCTTTGGAAAATGTCTATTCTGATCATCTGCTAATTTTTCTAAAAGATTTTATTTTTAAGTAATCTCTATACCCAACAGGGGATTCAAACTCAAAACTCCAAGACCAAGAGTCACATGCTCTACCAACTGAGCCAGTCAGGCACCCCATCCTGCCCTTTTTTATTGGATTGTGTGTGTGGGGGGGGTTCTGCTACTGAGTCATATGAGTTCCTTATATATTTTGAATATTAGCCTCTTATCAGATTTATGATTTATAAATATTTTTCTCCCATTCAGTACATTGCCTTTTCATATTGCTGATGGTCTCCCTCGATGTGTAGAGGATTTTTAGTATGATGGAGCCTTTAGCTAGACTCAACAAGAAGAAAAGCGAGAGGACTCAAAGTCAGAAATGAAAGAGGAGGTGTTACAACTGATACCACGAAAACACAAAGGATCAAAAGAGACTGCTATGAACAATTATACACCAAAAAATTGGAAAACCTACAAGAAGTAGACACTGGAAGCATACACCTACTAAGATGAAACATAATGAAATAGAAAATCTAAACAGAGCAATTACTAGTAAGGAGATTGAAGCAGTAATCAAAAACTTCCCACCAGACAGCTTCACTGGTGAATTCTACCAAATACCCAAAGAAGAATTTATACCTGTCATTCTCAAACTCTTCCAAAAACAGAAGAGGAGGGAACTTACCCAAACTGATTTTATGAGGCCAGCATTACCCTGATACCAAAGCCAGAAAAGGATGCCACAAGAAAAGAAAATTACAGGCCAATGTCCCTAATGAATATAGATGCAAAAATCCCTAACAAAATAGCAGCAAACCCAATTCAACAATGTATTAAAGGATCATATACCACGGTCAAGCAGAATTTATTTCAGGAATGCAAGCATAGTATGATATCCACACATCAGTCAATGTGATATACCACATTAACAAAGGAAAAAAATGATATGATCATCTCAGTAGATGAAGAAAACCCATTTGACAAAATTTAATGTCCATTCATGATACAAACTCTCAACAAAGTGGGTATAAAGGGAGTATACCTCAACATCATAAAGGCAAGGCCATATATAACAATCTCACAGCTAACATTATATTCAATGGTGAAAAGGTCCAAGTCTTTCCTCTTCAGTCAGGAATAAGGCAAAAATGTCCATTCTCAACACTCTCATTCAACATATTACAGGAAGTCCTAGCCAAGCAAGTAGGCAAGAAAAAAATAAAGGGCATCCAAATTGGAAAGAAGAAGTAAAACTGTCACTATATGCAGATGACATGGTATTATACATAGGAAATCTTCAAAATCCCATCAAAACTTGTTAGAACACAAGCAGAGAAAGTCAATTATCATATGGTTTCACTTACTTGTGGAACATAAGGAATAGCATGAAGGACATTAGGAGAAGAAAGGGAAAAATGAAGGGGGGGGGTAAATCGGAGGGGGAGAGGAACCACTTGTGAACTCCAAGAAACAAACTGAAGGTTTTAGAGGGGCGGGCGGTGGGGGAATGGGTTGGCCCAGTAATGGGTATTAAGGAGGGCACTGATTGCATGGAGGATTGGGTGTTATACACAAACAATGAATCATGGAACACTGTATCAAAAACTAATGATGTACTGTACGGAGACTAACATAATAAAAATAAATAGAACAAATAAATTCAGTAAAATTGTAGGATACTAAATACATAAGAATCTGTTGCGCTTCTATATACTAATATTAAAGTAGCAGGAAAAAATGAAGAAAACTATTCCATTTATAATTTCAGCCCAGAAAAATAAAGTATTTAGTAATGAATTTAGTCAAGGGGGTGAAAGACCTATATATCAAAAACTTAATGTAAAACATTAATGAAAGAAACTGAAGAAGATAAAAACTAATGGAAAGATATTCCATGCTCATGGGTTGGAAGGATCAATACTGTTAAAATGTCCATACTACCCAAAGCAATCTAGATATTTAATGCAATCCCTATTAAAATGCCAACAGCATTTTTCTTTTTTTAATTAATTTATTATTATTATTATTTGCCCCTGGGGTACAGGTCTGTGAATCATCAGGCTTACACCTTTCACAGCACTCACCATAGCACAAACCCTCCCCAACGTCCATGCATTTTTCAAAGAGACAGAACAAATAATCGTAAAATTGGGGTGGAACCACATAAAACCTTGAATAGACAAAGCAATCTTGAGAAAGAAGAACAAAGCTGGAGGCATCACTCTCTAAGTTCAAACTATATTGTAATGCTACAGTAATTAAAAACAGTGTGGTATTTCTGTTACTCAGCCATAAAGAATAATGAAATATTGCCATTTGCCACAACATGGATGGACCTAGAGGGTAAGATGCTAAGGGAAATAAGTCAGAGAAAAACAAACACCATATGATTTCCCTCATATGTGAAATTTAAGAAACAAATGAACAAAGAAATAAAGAAACAAAAAACCAGACTCTTAGAGAACCAACTGGCATTTGCCAGAGAGGAGGTAGATGGGGTTTAGGTGAAATAGGTGAAGAGGATTAGGAGTATACTTATCATGATGAACACGGAGTAATGTATAGAATTGTTGAATAATTATCTGACAGTAGTATCACAATGAATGTTAATTATACTTGAATTGAAAAAACAGCATAGTATTGCCATAAAGACAGACACACAGCTTAATGCAAAGAAAAGATAGAAAAGATAGAGAGCCCAGAAATATAACCAGACATACATGGTCAATTAATTTACAACAAAGGAGCTAAAAATATACAAAGGGGAAAGGACAGTCTCTGCAATAAGTAATAACAGGAAAACTGGACAGCCACATGCTAAAGAATAAAACTCAACCATCTTACACCATTCACAAAAATCAATTCAATGTATGAACATTATCTGGATCCCATTTCAATAAACTATAAATTGAAAAGGAAATTTTAAGACACTTGGGGAAATGTGAACATTGATAGAATACTTAATGATATTAAGGAAATACTAACTTTTAGAGATAAGAATGGTATTAGAGTTAATTTTTTTATATCCTTATCTTTTAGAAGTACATACTAAGATACATATAAAATGATCTGTTAGTAAGGATTTGTTAAAAAGTGATCTGTTGATGGGGTAGAGGTTTGACGAAATAAGACTGGCAGAGAACTGGTAAATGTTGAAGCTGGGTATGGTACACAGGAACTCATTATACTATTCTCTCTACTTCTGTATATTTCCATAAAAAATATTTTGAAAGAGTCAAGAGAAGGGGAGGATATAACAAATTGAACAAACTGCACTGTATGGACCATATGTGCAACCTGATTCAACCAAACCATTAGAAAAAGAATGGTATAATGGAATATTACAGAGCCATCAAAAAGAATGAACTCTTGCTATTTGCAATGATGTGGATGGAGCCGGAGTGCATTATGCTAAGTAAGTCAGAGAGAGACAAATACCATATGATTTTACTCCTCATATGTGGAATTTAAGAAACAAAAGGATGAACACATGGGAAGGGGAAAAAAGAGAGAGAAAGAGGGAAGCGAGACATAAGAGACTCTTAAGGATAGAGAACAAACTGAGGGTTGCTGGAGGGAGGTGGGTGGAGGATGGGCTAAATGTGTGATGGGCATTAAGGAGGGTACTTGTTATGATGAGCACTGAGTGCTGTATGTAAATGATGAACCGCTAAATTCTACTCCTGAAACTAGTATTACACTATATGTTAACTAAAATTTAAATGAAACCTTGAAATGTCAATAAAATAAAAAATTTTAAAACTGTAAGAGTTAAAAAAAAACAGAATGAAATGGTTTAGTCTTGAAGGTAATACCTCAAGCCATAAAACTCCTAGAAGAAAACATTGGCAATGATTTCTTCAACCTGATGCCAAATATAAAGGCAACAAAAGCAAAAGTAAGTAGGACTACTTCACTCACTTATTTATCAAAATTCTATCAGTTGTAGCTACTGGATCATTATAATCTGCACAGGCCTCTGTGTAATGGTCCCTACTGGTCTTTTTCTCTGGAATTCCTATGCCCACCAGTATAACTAATAAGTTTCTATTTCTAGGAATCCATCTTTGGCCAGGACTCCCTCTGTAATTATCTCTGCCTTCTGAGATGCACTGGAATGTCTATGCTATTGTTTTAATGTTGGCCACCATAATGAAATACAGATTCTTGATTACAGGGAATGTACATTATTCATATTTATATCAGAGACGTTTAAAATACCTAATTCACGTGTCTATATTTATGTTATTTTCTTTATCCATTCTGTAGCTAACAGGGTCTTTTTAAAATAATTATATAAAAATAAAATAAAAATAATTAAGATTTCCTTTTTTCAAAATACCAATAATTTATCTTAACAGAAAGCCCTATTTAATCAAAAGATGCAGATCAGTTTGACAAAAAATCTTGCAGACATTTTAAAGGGGATTCATAATTTCAAATGTTTTGGAGGTTGACTACATTGTTTCTGTTTGTTTTATTTTTGCATGGTAAGAATTTCCATCCAATAGTTAGGTTCCATTCCCTGATTCAAATTTGTCATTGGAACTGTGGTTAGATCAAATATAATTAGGGTAACTCTACTGGATTATAACAGAAAAAATCATCAGCTAGTCCCTTTGACTCTACCACCAAAATATATCCTAGATGTGTCAATATCTAATTAGAATGTCAACTTACACCAATCCAAGGTAATTAAAACTATCCATCACATCTCACTAAGCCCACTCTAAATTGCTACAAAATATTTTCAAAAAGAAATCAAAGTGACCTCTCAAGTGACAAATGAAATTATGCCACACATGTTACTTACAATCTTCCACTGGACTCCTATTGCAGTTAGAGGAAAAGGCTAGCTCATTGCCAATGCCCAAAAGGACCTACCTTAAGACTACAGCTCTGTTGCAGTACTGTTATACTCTGAATACCCAGCATTCTTAATCTTACCTTCCACGCTCCAGTCACAGCCTTCTTTCTATTACTCAAACCTGCCAAGTAGCTCCTACCACAAGGCCTCTGCATTTCCTTCCCTATATCTTACCTTGTCAGACTATTTCTTATTTATGTCTGCACTCAAATTTAACCTCCCCCAAAGAAACTCTGCCTACCTAACCACCCTCCATTACACTACCTTATTTAATGCTAGGCTTCTTGTATATCACTAGCTTTTACCTTTGTATGAACGACCTCTCTGCTTGAAAGCAAGTTCCGTGAGCGAAGTGACCTTTTTGTAGGATTTACCCCTGGCTCCCCAAGGGCTACAACAGTTCCCTAATACATTAAGAGGCTGCATGTGTGTGAAGATATAAACCAAAGTGGAAATAATATTACTCTGAGATTTGGAACATAAAGAGGGATAAGAAAGGGAACTAAAATTGCTTAAGGTTTCATTAACAGGGTGGAGCAAAACAAACAGCAGAAAAAAGGGGGGATGTAAGTAGACATATAATCCCTTGAAGGAAAAAATGTACAGATAATATTATTTTCCACAGCTTCATAGATTAGAGAAGCCTTAGAGCCATCTCAAGGTGTAAGTATAGGTTAAATAATACTCAAAAATCTTTATGTATAGAGTATTTGTGACTAAGTCACTTTTCACTTGAGTGGGGCCTGTTATTTCATGGAAAGAGAGTTAGTTACAGTGATCATTTCAGGATACCCCTTTGTAGATTATTTCCTACTTCTACTGTTAGCTAAGGCTTCACAACCACCTCTACTCACTGCTAATAGTCCCTAAAGCATATGGAAACTTGAATGAACAGAAAAGCAAGCAAGATAAGTAGGAAAGATGGGATGTAGGGAGGGAGGTTATAAGGAAAATAAAAATTGGAAAAAAGCTAGGGGTAGTGACATTTATTGATAGTAGTAGACAGAGACAAAACTTCGGAAGTCCCCCACCTTTTCTTATGAAAAGAATAGCAAAGTGATTTACTTTAGAACAGACAGATAAGGTGATTTTGTTTATTCTAATTCATGGGGAAGATGTAGTTGGCTAGTAACAGAAAACAGAGTACTGATGAAGGCATTTTAATTTACCAGCCACAGTTATAACTCATTTTGGAGTGGTAGCTGCTCTGATGGTTAAACATATATACTCTTGTGGGGAGTAGGTACTGAGAAAAGAACTGCCTATCCCCTATAAAATTCTCTACTACCAGTCTCCTAGCCCAGGATCTATATTTGTACAGTGGAACCTTTTCAACAGAAGTTAACAACAATCCCACAAACACTGCAAAACTAAAATTTTCTCTGAAATTATCATCTTTACCAACACCAACACCATTATCATCATCATGGCTGACATTTATTGAACACTTATTATATGCATTTTCATATAGATTACCTCCTGGAATATTTACATCAACTTTGTGAGGTAAGCACTATCATTAACCCCTGAGGAAACTGGTCTTAAAATGTGTTAACTTTCTCAAGTGCACAAAGGTAGAAAGTTTGACTTTTTAGCTCACTTTCCTAAGAGCTTCATTAGGAAATACCTTGGAAAGTTAACTAAACTGAACCTAGCTGTGAACAGGTACCCAAAGTTCAGCATGTCTGACACAGGGGCAAGAGAATTAGGCATAAAGAGGAGACTCTTGGCTGATCAATTAAATTCTGCACTCTAATGATACGAATGGAGAAAGTTACTAAGGTAATTCAGATCAAATAAATAGTAGCTTTGAGTCTTAATTAGGTATAATATTTTTTAGGTCTCAATCCCATTTTGCAGATAAAGAACTGCCCCCTGTGGCCTATCAAAGCAAGAGCAATGCCTTCTTTACACACAGATTTCACACATTCGTATTTCAATCACTTTTATATTGAGTAACAATTTTTCAGGTATATACCATGTTCATGGATGTCAGTTGAATAGCTCAACCAACCACTGGAAAAAGGTTCTAAATTAGGCAAGATTAATTCACTTTTAAACTAATCATACCCAGTTTAGTATATAGCCTGGAGTTAAAACCAGAGTTTTCTAACCTTCAGCAAAGTATTCAATTTCTTTGGGCTTCTGTTTCCTTGTTTATAAAATAAGGATAATGATAGCATCCACTTCCTAATAATAATGAGAGGATAAAACATGTAACATCCAAAGTGCCTCTTAACTATACTGACAACTATCATCGTTACATTAGTTTATGACTACGTAGGCTAGATACAAGCTTTAAACACCTCTCCTTAAATTAAGTAGCTACTTCTTTACCATCTCAACTTGGAGAACATTATGCTCTTATTAGTAAGTAAAAGGTATCCCACAAACAGTATTTTTTTAAATCTTCCCATACTCCTCATTTCATTCCAATTTTAGTGTATGTGCTGCTGAAGGAAGCACTATATTTTTTTCCTACCTGTGCAAATGAGTTCAGAAACCCACCATATTTTTAAAAATACTTTTAATTTTGCAAAATAGTTAGGCTTGGCAATTAATTTGTTATGAATTACTTTTTCATTAATGAAATAGAAAAGGCAGGTCATGGGATATATACAACTTCCATGTCAGGTTTCTTAATGTCAGGAAGAAGAGTTTCTATTGGCACAGCTGTTTCAGACTCTTAAAATGACTGTCAGAGGATGACGGGAGTTAAGGTATGACTATGACATAGTTTTAACAATCTATTTTTAACTACCCTTTCTTAAAATAATTTTAAGGTTCTGACTCCCAGTCCAGCAATGAAGGTCTTTTGTTGCCTTTGAAAGATTCATCTGTCTGTCACTCTGTTCACCATTTACATATGGTTCATCGACAGTTGATGGCAACTTTACCCATCATTGCATATGGTCCATTAACAGTTGACAGCTGTCAGTAAGACAAGACTACTCAAGCCCTTCTCCAACCATGAAGCTTTGACTAACAGAGAGAAGAAAGAGTCTGGACCAACCACCTGCTGAGGCCATCTTAATCTTGCACTAATTAACTTTGTTGGCTGGAGTCCTCCTCTGCTACGAGAGGATACAGTTAAAAGAAAATGTTTGGATGTAATGTCTGTCGGAGTAAATCTAGTTATGCTTTTAAGAAATATCATCCACATCCATATGTATCAGCTCATTCATTTCAAAATATGTTTTCACCACTTTGTAGCCATGCTCTTATAGGGGTAACAATTTAGAAACAACCTCTCATTTTGGTGAAGCTTAGAAAACCTAATGCTCGAATTTAAAATGGCAGCCAAGACACATACTGAACACCTACTCTGTATGTAACACTCTGCTGTGTTGAATTTTGATTTGATACAACCAGAAAAACAAAAGGCATTTTTTAAAAGATTAAATAGAGTACAGAGGATCCTATATCAACTTAGTTTTCAGTGAGCTATGAGATAGGTAATTTCTAATTGAACCCAAGCAGGAACCCATTCTCTGGCTCAAGGTATTACATGATCTATGTAACATGGACTATCTGTGGCCTGTATATTTATGAATAAAATCTTAAGGTGGGAAAATGACACAACAGATTTTACTCAAGAGACATTAGACCATAAAAATGGACAAAGAATTTGGTCAATGCTTTACAGCTGGTAAACTCACTGAATAAAAAAGTGTGAGGATAAAATTTGCATTCTGAGATTCCCAATGAATTGTAATTTTTGTGCTTTAGCTTATTTCTGAACAGTAGTCGATGGCTTTGCATGACAGGGAAGACTTTCCTTTATCTAATGACTACTTCTGTTTCTGTTTTTGTAATTCAAATATATGAGATTCCCACAAACTGTCATTTACACAAACCTGAACTTATTTCTGTATGGTGTTTTAATAGTTTTTTTATAGAGCACTTTGATTTAATTTTCTATGTGTATTCCAGTTTTGTCAATAACGCCAAGTCCTTTATGGCATTTTCCCCCTCCTATACAGGATCCAGTCTAGAATCAGATATTGCATTTAAAGACAGAATCCTGGGCGCCTGGGTGGCTCAGTGGGTTAAAGCCTCTGCTTTCGGCTCAGGTCATGATCTCAGGGTCCTGGGATCGAGGCCCGCATCGGGCTCTCTGCTCAGCAGGGAGCCTGCTTCCCCCTCTCTCTGCCTGCCTCTCTACCTCCTTGTGATCTCTCTCCCTCTGTGAAATAAATAAATAAAATCTTAAAAAAAAAAATAAAGACAGAATCCTCATCTTGCAATCATCATATTAAAAATAGGTAAAGGTAGGAATCATGAACAGATCCAAGAGGGAATTTGACAAGTCACAGGATGTATGCATGGTCTTTTTTTATTATTATTATGTTCATTAGTTTTTAATAGTCTTGAATGACCGAGTTATTTCTTTATCTCAATGGCTAAATCTGTTTCAAATATGTCTATGCCAGACATA
This sequence comes from Ailurus styani, assembly GCA_002007465.1. NCBI lineage: Eukaryota > Metazoa > Chordata > Mammalia > Carnivora > Ailuridae > Ailurus > Ailurus styani. Next base: position 1,053,458 of record LNAC01000204.1, read on the forward strand.
CCTGCCTATAAAGTATTATACACATGATTTATGACATTAAAAGAGAATATGTTTTGTTTTCCAAGGACAAATAATTTTTCATATTTTTGCATAATGCAAAAAGGCACTAAAATGAATCCTTTGATCATACTGATTATGTTTATTAAAATGATTTCATCACAAATAATCTATCAAATTACTATTAAATAAAAATGGTGGTTATAACACTTACACTACATGTGTTGTATTTATTGTGATTAAACCCTGAATACCTTTGTGGGGTCAACGTAAGAACTCAGGGGAGATGTTTGTTTACTTGCAAAATGTCACGGTATCCACTTTAGTTTGGTAGGTTTTTGGCTATGAACTGATTCACTTTTTCCATCAAAATGAGTTTTCAAATCCCTATCCCATTGCCATATTTCAGAGAAGATGTTGGTAAGAAGCTCAGAGCAGGATGCCAATCACAGCAAGAAATATACAACTCAGAGCCTCCAGTTAGTGAGACAAGATGAGGATGTGATTACCACACTGAATTTAACACCAGCTCTCCTTTGCCTTTATTCAAAATTGGCTAAATTCAGTCTACACAATTATTCCCACTCATACTCTCTTTCTCTCTCCCACTCCCTTGCTCCTTCTCTCTCTCTATAATGTATGGGCTTTTGTTCCAGCAGAAGCTAACCTGAGATAGCTGGGTTGTATGAGAAACTGGACAACCTGCTATCATGTTTAAGAACTAGAAAAGGCTTCGGCAATAAAACTGGGTTCAACTTTCTTATTTTGTATCAAAGGAAACTAAGCCACAGCACTGTTTAGTTGTTAAGTGTCAGAAACCCATCATACTATTAGTTACAGAGCCATCAACAGACTTCAGCTTTTGTGCTTTCTGGTCCTGTTGCCATCATCACAAATGAATGTTCCATCCCTAAAAAGCAGTGACCATGTCAAAATTGTGCTGCTTTCACTGTGCTACTGCTGCTACTGTCACCAACACCCCATACAAACAACTCCTTTAATAACTCCAAGAAAATAGAAGGTACTTAATATTTGTTAATACAACAACTTCTCCACATCTTTATACAGAGATATTTTTATCTATAAAACAAAGGTCACCTTTAATAAACAACCTCAGTTTAATTCTGGGAGAACATGATGAATAATGTTTTAAACTGATCTACCACTGGGGTGCCTGGGTAGCTCAGCTGGTCAGGCATCTTACTCTTGATTTCAGCTCAGGTCATGATCTCAGAGTCATGCAATGGAGCCCCTCTTCTGGCTCCAGGCTTAGAGTGGGGTCAGCTTGAGATGCTTTCTTTCCCTCTCCCTCTGCCCTTCTCCCCTCCATCCTCCTATCTAAATAAATAAGACATATCTACCACAACTGTCCCTCCATCTAGAGGAAACTCAAAAGGTTTTAAATCATTTACTCCATTTTAAATCATTTTTTGAAAATCCTAAATGTTTCAATACTTATAAATCTTTTCAAATATTAAAATATTATACCTCGGGCGCCTGGGTGGCTCAGTGGGTTAAAGCCTCTGCTTTCGGCTCAGGTCATGATCTCAGGGTCCTGGGATCGAGGCCCGCATCGGGCTCCCTGCTCAGCGGGAGCCTGCTTCCCCCTCTCTCTCTCTGCCTGCCTCTCTACCTCCTTGTGATCTTTCTCCCTCTGTGAAATAAATAAATAAAATCTTTAAAAAAAAAAAAAAAAATATTATACCTCATAAAAAGTCTAGAAGATGCAAAATCTAAGGGACACAACCTTCTTAAATGAGACTATAGATCTAGAAAATATATATTTACTAAACAAAAAAAATTAATGTTATTAAGAAAAGATCTAAATAAATTCAAAGCAAAGGACAGATTTGAAAAATCATTTCAAATGCAGAAGACAAAGCTAATCCTACAATATATAAAGTGCAATGACAAACTGATAATACAGGAACCAACAGACAAGAGATTTAAATTGGATAATTTACATAAGACCAACAAATTTATAAAAAGAAGTTCAAATGCCAGTCATCAAATTGCCAGCCAATTAAATGTAACAATGACTAATCCCTCTATAACTATCTCACTAGCATAAATATAAACAAGTCTCTCACACCTCTTGCTATGGAAATAAAAGCAAATGCTCTCTCATACATATTGGTTGTAGCAGAAAATATTATACCATTCTTTTAAAAAGCAGTCTGGTTAAATAGGTAATAAGGATTAAGGGGTGCACTTTTGATGAGCACCGGGTGTTGTATGTTAACTGTTGAATCATTAAATTGTATACCTGAAACTAATACTACATTGTTAACTGGAATTTAAATAAAAACTTAAAAAATTAAAAAAGCAACCTGTCAATATCTATTTAAAACTTTTAATGACTTATATCCTTTAACCAAACATTTTCACATTTTGGAATATAGTCCACTGACACAGAATTATTTAAGGACATAAATTCAAGGATATTTACTGCAGCAACATTTGTAGTGCCAAAGCCTGAAAGTAATGTGCCTAAAATAGGGCACAAATTGTGCTGCTTCACCATGGAATTTTATGAGACTATTAGCAAGACAAAAACATTAGGGTTAAGTCTGTTGACCTTAGAGTACCATGAGTTATCACTGAGTGAGAAAAACAAGATAAGGAAAAGCCAATCTTGTATAATCCAATTTTTCTAAAAAGCAGTAAAACTGTAATTCCTAAATAAAAACATAAGCGCATATAGGGAAAACATAGAGGGCTACACACTTGGTTATGAATATGTTCTGACTTTTTGGGGGGGTGGCGCTGCAAGGGGTGGCTAATTTTCATGAAAAGGAAAAGGAATGGAGAGAAAGGAACCCAGCAAGAAACAAAGAAAAGGAAAAAGAAGGTTGTGATTGAAGTCCTGCATTTATATAAAATTATATACCTATAAGGAAATTAAAAAAAAATTCAGGTTAAATTTTAAAATACCTTCCAGGGAAATTCATACTATCATTTTTGTCACAGACTCTGCTTTAAAGTATTTTACTGTTAAACTCATTAGAATATTTATCAAATAACTTTATTTTTAACACTACCGTTGAGGGCCACCAAATGCATTAAACACTATACATATATACTGCTAGTTTGTTTTTAACAGTATTTAATTTGAAGATCAATAAATTCTCTAAATTATACCTTACTTAATAACCAGGTCAATGTCCCACTTATATATGTAAATGCCATCAAAGGAGGGCCCTTTTGTTTACTCTTGAATCCTCAGAACCTTCCATCATTGCTTGCACAGAGAAAACAGCAGAGTTGCTGAATTTGTAGAATGAATAACTACATGATTATTTTTATGTATCAGTACAAATGAGACTTTTGAAGATGATTAAGTTACATATGGATTAGTGCAAATTTTCATTATCCTATTTTTTATACTCCTAAACCAAAACTGACAAATAGAAAACAAAAACCTAGAGAATTCAAAAAATTTCCAGATTCCAACTTATAGGGCAAAGTTAACATCCTGTAAGACTGACAGTTTGAGTTTTATGTATTTAAAAACAGAGCCATGTGGTATAACTTGATGTGGACTACTGTTAAGGATAAAAATATGGGTTAGGCAGTCAGATTGCCAGGATTCTAATTCTTGTCACTCCACTTAATAACTATGACCTTGGTGAAGTTCTCTGTGTCTCCTCTGTAAAATACTGCAAGACTCATATGAGGGATTACAGACACACAGAACCCCCAATAAAGGGTCTAGCATGTGGCAAAAATTTAATAAACTGTTGCTCAATATTACTAATAGCGAAGCAAAAAATAAAAATACTAACGGTTGAGTCCTTATCATCAGCTTCCCAGTTGACAATAGCTTTTATGTTATGGGAAAGAACACTGTGCTAGGGTCCATATGGAATACCTCAGTTAATCAATACACATCTCAGTAGCAGAGCTTAAGAATGGGGCCAGGACTGAACCCAAATTAAAACTGGCCCAAGAAGTCAAGAGACAGGGCACCTGGGTGGCTCCATCAGTTAAGTGTCTGCCTTGCACACAGGTCATGATTCCAGGGTCCTGGGATCGAGCCCCACATTGGGCTCTGCTCTGGGGTGGGGGGAGTCTACTTCTCCCTCCCTGTCTGCCTGCTACTTTGCCTATTTGTGTTCTCTGTCAAATAAATAAAATAATTTTAAGGAAAAAAAGTCAAGAGACACACAATTTTAGGTCAAGTTTAAAAAACCTAACAGGATGGAAAAACAAGCAGACACCAAAGGTCAGGATGAAATAGTGGTTTAAAACCATGCAGATCAAAAGTAGAATCCGGTAAGCAGGATACCCAGAGAACTCAGAAAAGAAGGAAAACACAACAGTGCTCTCCAATACCTAGGGCAACTGCCTCTTGATGGAAATTCTGGATTAGTGAGAAAGTTCCTTGACTTTCACCTTCTAGCCAGCAAGACACTCTCTTTTTTTTAATTTCTATTTATTTATTTGACAGAGAGAGAGATCACAAGTAGGCATAGAGGCAGGCAGAAGGAGAGGGGGAAGCAGGCTCCCCACTGAGCAGAGAGCCCGATGCTGGGCTCGATCCCAGGACCCTGAGATCATGACCTGAGCTGAAGGCAGAGGCTTAACCCATTGAGCCATCCAGGTGCCCCCCAGCAGGACACTCTCAATCAGCCAATTAAACCTGAATTAGTTAAGAAGTACAGGAATGAAATGAAGTATACTAAAAAGTCCCATAACGTGAGGAACAACATATTTAGTCATTGCATACCTATTTTATGTTAATGTTCTTTGTTTTTTGAATTGTCCAAACTCTCCATTAATCTTAGATAATAAGCACAATTTTCATCAACTGCAGTGAATTCTTCAGACCCCAATTAATAAGCTAAAAGCTCCCCAGTTCACACTGCCTATGTGTTGACCTGTGAAATCTTGATATTTTTTAAAGTAGAAGGAGGCTTAGGAAGTAATAACCTCAAGCCTGCCTGGAGACTGGGACAGAGTGAGAATATGTTAAGACAAGTTTCAGCAGAACAAAACCAGAGGGGTGCTTAATTTATGAAATCAAAATACCTAGTCAGTCTCATTGAAAAGAAATGTGATCAAAACATTGGAGGAGGGGGAGAAAGATAGAGGAAGAGTAGGAGACCTAAATTTCCTCTGGTCCCAGGAATTCAGCTAGATAGTTATCAAACCTACAAAATCAACAGGAGATTGAAGAAAAGAATAGCAGCAATTCTAAGAACAGAAAAGCGAACACTTTCTGGAAGGCAGGACTAGCAGAGAAGTGAATCTGAGGTGATATACGGGAAAATAGACCTGTTGGGAGGGGAGGAAGCCTCCATCAGCCAGCACCAGCAAGAGACAGAGCAACAGAGCACAAAATCAGAACATTTAGAAGTCTGCTCCACTGAGGGATGTTGGTCCAGTGGCTAAGTGGGGGTGGAATCCACGCTAAGTGGGGGTGGAATCCTCGCCGGGACAGTGTGGTCTAAAGACCCGAGGGGTCACAGAAATACTGAGGGTGCATGAGTGTGGCAGAGATCCCATGTTTTGGAGCAGGGAAACTGGCTCCAGAGATGGAGCCGAGGACAGGGCTCTCAGCTTGAAGTTGCCGTAAACTATGATCCCCACACAATGGGGCCACTGCTCTTCGAACAGGGACCCCACAAGTGGCAGACACACCAAAGGCGGTCCTGAGAGGAAAGTATATAACAATACAAGCCTTTCTCAAGAAACAAGAAAGGTCTCAAGTATACAACCTAACCCTACTCCTAAAGTAGCTGGAGAAAAAACAGCAAAGAAAGCCTAAACCCAACAGGAGAACAGAAATAATAAGGGTCAGAGCAGAGATCAATGAAATAGAAACCAAAAGAACAGTAGAACAGATCAACAAAATTAGGAGCTGGTTCTTTGAAAGAATTAGTAAGACTGATAAACCTCTGACTAGACTTATCAAAAAAAATACCCAAATTAATAAAATCATGAATGAAAGAGGAGAGATCACAAGCAACACCAAAGAAATACAATTTTAAGAACATATTATGAGCAACTATACACCAGCAAATTTGACAATCTGGAAGAAATGGATGCATTCCTAGAGATGTATAAACTACCAAACTGAACCAGGAAGAAACAGAAAACCTGAACAGACCCATAACCAGTAAGGAAACTGAAGCAGTCATCAAAAAAGCTCCCAAAAAACAAGAGCCGAGGACCAGACGGCTTCCCAGGGGAATTCTACCAAACAATTAAAGAAGAATTAATACCTATTCTCCCAAAACTGTTCCAAAAAACAGAAATGGAAGGAAAACTTCCAAACTCATTCTGAGCCCAGCATTACCTTGATCCCCAAACCAGACAAAGACTCCATCAAAAAGGAGAATTACAGACCAATATTCCTGATGAACATGGATGCCAAAATTCTCACCAAAATACTAGCCAATAGGATCCAACAGTAGATTAAAAGGATTATTCACCACAAGTGGGATTTATTCCTGGGCTGCAAGGTTGGTTCAACATCTGCAAATCAATCAATTAATAAAAGAAAGAACAAGAACCATATGATACTCTCAATAGATGCCAAAAAAGCATTTGACAAAGTACAGCATCCTTTCTTGACCAAAACTCTTCACAATGTAGGGAGAGAGGGTACATATCTCAATATAATTAAAGCCATCTATGAGAAACCTACACCAAATATCATTCTCAATGGGGAAAAACTGAGAGCTTTTCCCCTAAGGTCAGGAACATGGCAGGGCTGTCCACTATCACCACTGCTATTCAACATAGTTCCAGAAGTCCAAGCCTGAGCAATCAGACAACAATAACAAAAAAGACATATGAATCAGCAAAGAAGAAGTCAAACTCTCACTTTTTGCAGATGATATGATACTTTATGTGGAAAACCCAAAAGACTCCACTCCAAAACTGCTAGAACTCATACAGGAATTCATTAAGATGTCAGGATATAAAATCAATGCAGAGAAATCAGTTGCATTTCTATACACCAACAACAAGACAGAAGAAAGAGAAATTAAGGAGTCAATCCCATTTACAACTGTACCCAAAACCATAAGATACCTAAGAATAAACCTAACCATAGAGACAAAGAATCTGTACTCGGAAAACTTTTAAAAAGTACTCATGAAAGAAATTGAAGAAGACATAAAGAAATGGAAAAACGTTCCAAAAGATTGGAAGAACAAATATTGTGAAAATGTCTATGCTACCTAAAGTAATCTACACTTTTAAGGCAATCCCTATCAAAATGCCATCAACGTTTTTCAAAGAAATGGAACAAATAACCCTAAAACTTGTATGGAAACAGAAAAGACCCCGAATAGCCAAAGGAATGCTGAAAAAGAAAACCAAAGCTGGCATCACAATTCCAGACTTCAAGCTCTATTACAAAGCTATAATCATCAGGACAGTATGGTACTGGCACAAAAACAGACACATAGATCAATGGAACAGAATAGAGAGCCCAGAAATGGACCCTCAACTCTATGGTCAACTAATCTTTGACAAAGTAGGAAAGAATGTCCAATGGAAAAGAGAGTCTCTTGAAAAAATGGTGTTGGGAAAATTGGACAGCCACATGCAAAAGAATGAAACAGGACCATTTCCTTACACCACACAGAAAAACAGACTCAAAATGGATGAAAGACCTCAATGTGAGACAAGAATCCATCAAAATCCTTGAGAAGAACACAGGCAGCAACCTCTTCAACCCAGCCGCAGCAAAGCCTTCCTTTGGAAACCTCACCAAAGGCAAGGGAACCAAGGGCAAAAATGAACTATTGGGACTTCAAGATCAAAAGCTTTTGCACAACAAAGGAAACAGTCAACAAAACCAAAAGACATCTGATAGAATGGGAGAAAATATTTGCAAATGACATATCAGATAAAGGGCTAGTATCCAAAATCTGTAAAGAACTTATGAAACTCAACACCCAAAGAACAAATAATCCAGTCAAGAAATGGGTAGAAGACATGAACAGACATTTCTGCAAAGAAGACATCCAAATGGCCAACAGACACATGAGAAAGTGCTCAACATCACTCGGCATCAGGGAAATACAAATCAAAACCACAGTGAGATACCACCTCTCACCAGTCAGGATGGCTAAAATTAACAAATCAGGAAACGACAGGTGTTGGTGAGGATGCAGAGAAAGGGAAACCCTCCTACACTGTTGACTGGAATGCAAGCTGGTGCAGCCACTCTGGAAAACATTATGGAGGTTCCTCAAAAAGTTGATAACAGAGCTACCCTACGACCTAGTAAGTGAAATACTGGTATTCACCCTAAAGATACAAATGTAGTGATCCAAAGGAGCACATGTACCCGAATGTTTATAGCAGCAATGTCCACAATAGCCAAACTATGGAAAGAGCCTAGATGTACATCAACAGATGAATGGATAAAGATGTGGTACGTGTACACACACACACACACACACACACACACACACACACACACACACACACACACACACACTGGAATATTATGCAGCCATCAAAAATGAAATCTTGGCATTTGCAACAACGTGGATGGAACAAAAGGTTATTATGCTAAGCAAAATAAGTCAATCAGAGAAAGACAATTATCATATGATCTCATTGATATGAGGAATTTAAGAGGCAGGGCAGGAGGTCATGGCAGGGAGTGAGGGAAAAATGAAATGAGGAAACCAGAGAGGGAGACAAACTACAAAGGACTCAATCTCAGGAAACAAAGTGAGTGTTGCTGGAGGGGAAGGTGGTGGGAGGGATGGGGTGGCTGGGTGATAGACATTGGAGAGGGTATGTGCTACGGTGAACACTGTGAATTGTGTAAGACTGATGATCACAGACCTGTACCCCTGAAACAAATAATACATTATATATTAATAAAAGAAAAAAACTGGCTTTGGAGAAGGCCTTAAAAAAAACCTCCAGAGGCTTGGGAAGAAAGGACAAAGACCAATATAAGCATACACTGTAGGACTGCAACAAAAGAGCTACCTGGTGGTGGCCTATATGAGAAGGCAGGAAAGCAAAGTGCAGCTAAGGAGAATGTTCTCTGGTTTCCTGGGTAACAGGAGTCAAAGACGGCAAGGAACGGAGCTGAGAAAGGTGCTTCCAGGAGAAAAAACAAGAAAAATGCCCCTGCAGGAGACTCTCTGCAGGAAGATAACAGGACATATTCAACAAGTATGGCTGGGCAGGTATTCAACCCGATGTTGGAAAGACAAACTAACCCAAAGTCCTGACAAATTATTTTTGGAAATGCATTTCCTTGGAAGGTACACACAGTTACTTAACCAGCATTCATTGTCTTACATAATTGAAAGTAGAGAAAATGTATTTAGTGCCTTCAAAGAGAAATAGATAGGTGTTATACACAGGAAGGGACTCACCAGTTGAATCACAGAGTAGGACTTCCTGCTGACAAATGAAGGATCTGAAGCATCTCTGGGTCAGTAACACCGAACCTGCTGGTTCCTTCTGTAAGTCATCATTGTTATTCCAGACACAAGCTGCCCTAATAATCCTATCAAATTCACTTGAACTCAATTCAGTAGAAGAAAATTAAAAAGATTCATCCAATTTGATACTTGAAATACCTGCAAATGGGCAAAATGTGTTTTATTGCCATTCTAAAGCAGGGCTTCCTCAAAATGCTAGGATCAGTTTGGGCCTTGAGACGACATTCCCTGGAGTTAATTGCTACATGAAATAGAGACATTTTATAACAAAAGCATAATGAGATAATCACAACAATTTCTAAAACTCAATAATTTAAACTTGGCAATTTGGAAATTTGGATGGACAGCAAATCTGCAGATGGCTTAAAGAAAAGCACATCATTAAAGGCACATACTTTTTTTTTTTTAGGTGAAGAGAAAAGGACTGTCCTGTTGATTTCCTGTTGGATAGCAAAACATAGTTTTGGCAGTGCTGCCTTGTGAAGGGTTGTTTACCGCTTGGAAAAGGGTTTCCTATTAGACATGTACTGAATATGTTTCAATGTCATAGAACAGTGTCAGCTGTGTAGCTGCCAAAAATGACATCAATTCTCACCCCCACAAAGACAGACATTGTTAGGGGTACCATTAATGAGGCACACACTTTTTCTTTCCTCTACTTTTCCTCTATGGAGTAAGAGATCAAGGCGTTCTAGTGGACTTATCTTTCCAGAGAACAAGAAACACTTAAAAGAACTGAACCACAAAGGTTTTAAACAATATAAAAGTTAATGGCAAAAAATGATAGCAATGGATGCAATTACAAAATTTTCACGTAAGAATACATAGACAGAAATACATGCAGACACACGTGCATATACACACACACACACTGTTCTCAGGAAGTTATTTACTAAATGAACTGTATTTAAATCCAATCCTCTCAAACTATATGGTGCATTCATTATCCATTTTTTATTTTACACTCTCTGATTTAAATGTTACATACTAACACTCAGTAAAGGTTTTCCTATTCTCTATGCTGAATAATACTAATTAAATCTTCAATTATTTAAAGTATTTTTGAAGAAATACTACATGCCTATAATTTTTTAAGTAGCTTCTATCTAACAGGTTCTTTTCTATAATGTAATGCACACAAGCTAGTTATGATTGTCCTCTTTGGTTACTAAGGAAGAAACCGAGTTCAGAAAGATCACTGGAAGAGACCAGAGTCACCTAACAAGCAAATGGTAAAGTTGGGATTCAAAACCTATTCTTTCTGATTTCAAAACCTGTACTCATCTTTACCATGACTGGCTACCCATTACCACTAATATCCTATCTGCATAATTCCAACACCAAAAAAATACTAATGAGGTATTAATAATTACATCCCAGGAATTAATTGTTAAATGAGTATTTGACCTGAAATTCCCCAACAGTTGATACACAATGGAAAAGGCTGGAAGGAAAGGAGAGGGAATAAGGAAAGAGAAATAAAGTGTTTTCATTCATTCATGTATCAAATATCTACTGAGTGACAACAATTTCCCAAATTCTAATAAGAGAAACAATTGTTAGGAAGATGATTCAGTCTCTCACCTCACAGAATCTATAAACAAGTATGGGAAATTTTCATTAATCAAATAATCATACAGCAAAGTATAAAATTTTCACTCTGCTAATGCCACCCAGTAGAAGTATATGGCATTACTAAAAGTGTGTCAAAGGGTATGTGATGTAGTCAGGGTGATCAAGGAAGGCTTGCCTGTGGATATAAGAACAAAGAAAAAAACCTTACTAAATAGATGTTAACATGGAGGGAAGGGAATGTGTTCCAGACAATAGGAACTATATGTTCAAAAGCCTGAGGCTGTATTAAGGGTTGAGAAGGACTGAAAGCATTTAGTGAAGCTGGAATGCAGGGAGTGAGATGGAAGGTGGGGGAGATAAAGCTGAAGACACAGCTGGTGCTAGGCCTTCTAAGATTACGTTAAGCAGTATTGTATTTCCCCAAAGAGCAACTGGAAGCCATTGAAGGTCACTGACTATCTGAAGATCTTCAAAACTGACTGACTTTAATTGTGAGGATATGACACTGAGAGCAAGTTTAGGAGGCTATTGCAATCATTCAGTCAAGGGCAGGAGCTTTGAATTAGGGTGATAGCAATAGAACATTAAAAGAAGTGAAGAAAATTTAGAGATATTTAGGACATTGTAGCTATAGTTATTATAGTTGTTGGCTGTGGTTATAATTCTGGTTATGGTTACAATTATGGTTATGGTGTGGTTACGCACACAGAGGGAGTAAGGATTTAAAAAAAAAAGACTCAGGTTTCTTGCTTGACTAACAACACACAAGGCTGTTACTCCTTGAAGGAAGCCACAGAAGAAGATGGGACTTGCTGGGGTTGATCATGTGTCATGACCTTCACATGTAGAGTTCATTGTACCTTTGAAATATTCAAAAGGAGATATAGGTTAGGTACTTGTTCAGCTCTATGGTCTTGGAGCTGTGAGGAGAGGCCTGCCTAGCAAGAGGAAGACTGCAAGTCATATGTAAATACGTAGCATGGCAGTCATGAGAGCTGTTCACCACATCTTTCCAGGTCTCTGTCCTCTGGGTACATGGTAGGGTTGAACAACCCTACCCAAATTTATCCCTCAGGGGGTTGCCAAAGAAAGAAACCACTTTAACATTTCAACATAGGGAATTTAATGCAGAGAATTTTTTACACAGGAGTTGAGAGTTGATGGTACGAATAAAGGATGGAAAGCAACAGAGGATAACTCTGCAACATCCTCAGAAGACAATCAAAGAGAAAGTAGTATTATCAGACCCCAGAAGCCACTTGTGGGAGATGGAACCACATCAGGTCTGTTAGGAGCTGAAATCAGAAAGGTTGCTGCTGCTGTTGATGCCCTCCAAAACTGAAAGGACAGGATGAAATTATCTAGTTTCTCCACTCCTCCCGCCTTCCATTCTCCCACCTCTATCTCCCAATGACGAAGGCACCTGGAAGCCAAAGAGCAAGACAACTTGGAAAACAGGTCCCTTGGAAAACCAAAACAACGTTGAGAAGGGTTAAGAATGGACTCAGAGGAAACAGGCTAAAGACTGGCACAGTGTAGTCCTTCACTAGTTCTGGTCAATGAGTTGAGAGCACAGGTAAGATGACACTTGTAGAATAATTATCAATGGGAGAGTATCTAATGCTCTTCCTTTTGTCTTAAAAACCAATAACATCCCGGATAACGTCTCCCTGAACCAGGGTCCAAGAATGAATACAATTAAGGAGGAAAGGCCCCAGCCAAACCACAAAAGAAGTATACCATATAACCTGTGTGAAAAACCAATCTGTCTCTATTAAGCCACTGAAGTTTGGGGATGCAAAAATTGTTTACTACTCACAGTATGAACTAGCCTATACCAAGATACACAGAAATTACAAGTGGGGTCATGTACCCTTTAACTTTAAAGTCCTCACCACTAATCACTGATGAAGTTGATATTGAAAGCTGGAAGGATTATCATCTAAATCATGCAGTGGGGACTTACCTGATAAATCAGTTGTTAACAACTGTTTAAATTGCAGATAATATGGGACACCTGGGTGGCTCAGTCATTTGAGACTCCAACTCAAAAATACTAATTCAAAGGAATATATACACCTCTATGTTTATAGCAGCATTATTTACAACAGCCAAGATACGGAAGCCGCCCAAGTGTCCATTGACATGAATGTGTAAAGAACAGGTGGCATGTATACACACAATGGAATATTATTCAACCATAAAAAGAATGAAATCTTACCATTTGCAATGACATGGATGGACCTAGAAAATATAATGCTACATTGAAGTAAGTTGGTCAAACTACAAATATCCTGTGTTTTCTCTCATATGTGGAATGTAACGAACAAAACAGGGGTGCCCGGGTGGCTCAGATGGTTAAGCATTTGTCTTCAGCTCAGGACATGATCTCCAGGTCCTGGGATCAAGCCCCACATCAAGCTCCTGATTCAGTGGGGAGTCTGCTTCTCCCTCTGCCTCTCCACCCTGGTCGTGTTCTCTCTCTCCCTCAAAATGAATAAATAAAATGTTTTTTAAAAAATGAAATAAATGAATGAGGAAAAGAGAGACAAACCAAGAAAGAGAGTTTTTTTATTTTTTTAAATTTTATTTATTTTAGAGAGAGTGAGTGAGCATGAGCAGGGGCAGAGGCAGATGGAGAAGCAGACTCCCCACTGAGCAGGAAGGTCAATGCAGGGCTCAGTCTCAGGACCCTGGGATCATGACCTGAGCCAAAGGCAGACACATAACTGACTGAGCCACCCAGGCACCCTCACATAATTTTTTATTATGTTCAGTGAGCCAGCACATAGTATAAGTTTTTGTTGTAGTGTTCAATGATTCATTAGTTGTGTATAATACCCAGTGCTCATCCCAACACGTGCCCTCCTTAAAACCCATCACCTGGTTACCCCATACCCCCAACCCCCTCCCTTCTGTAACCCTCAGTTTGTTTCCCGGAGTCCAAATACTCTCATGGTTTGTCTTCCTCTCTGATTTCTTCCCATCCAATTTTCTCTCCCGTCCCCTGTGGTTCTCCATACCCTGTGGTTCTCCTTATGTTCCAGACGAGTGCAATCATATGGTAATTGTCTTTCTCTGACTGAATTATTTCACTTAGCATAATCCCCTCCAGTTCCATCCATATCAATGCAAATGGTGGGTATTCATCCTCTCTGATGGCTGAGTAATAATTCATTGTATGTATGTACTATGTCTTCTTTATCCATTCGTCTGTTGAAGGGCATCTCGGCTCCTTCCACTGTTTGGCTATTGCAGATATCAATGCAATGAACATTGGGGTGCATGTGCCCCTTCATTTTACTACATCTGTATCTTTGGGGTAAATACCTTGTTGTGCAATCACTGGGTCATAGGGTAGCTCTATTTTTAACATCTTGAGGAACCTCCATACTGTTTTCTGAGTGGCTGTACCAGCTTGCATTCCCACCAGCAGTGTAAAAGGATTCCCCTTTCTCCACAACCTTGCCAACACTTGTTTCCTGTCTTGTTAATTTTGGCCATTTTTTAAATTTTCTTTTTTTTTAATTATTATTTGCCCCAGTGGTACAGGTCTGTGAATCATTATGCTTACACCTTTCACAGCACTCACCATAGCACAAACCTTCCCCAATGGCCATAACCCATCCACCCTATCCCTACCCTCCCACCTCCCAGTAACCCTGTTTCCTGAGATTAAGAGTCTCTTACGGTTTATCTCCTTCCCGATCCCATCTTGTTTCATTTTTTTTCACTCCCTACCCTCCACGACCCCCCACCCTGCCCCTCAAATTCCTCATATCAAAGAGATCATATAATTATCTTTCTCTGATTGACTTATTTCACTTAGCATAATACCCTCTAGTTCCATCAACATTATTGCAAATGGCAAGATTTCATTTCTTTTGATGGCTGCATAGTATTCCATTGTATATATAGACATCATCATCTTTATCCACTCATCTGCTGATGGACAACTAGGTTTTTATTTTTTTAATTTTGGCCATTCTAACTGGTGTAAGGTGGTATCTCATTGTGGTTTTGATTTGTATTTCCCTGATGGCTAGTGATGTTGAACATTTTTTCATGTGTCTGTTAGCCATTTGTATGTCTTCTGCCCATTTCTTGAGTGGATTATTTGTTTTTTTGAGTGTTGAGTTTGAGAAGTTCTTTATAGATCTTGGATATCAGCCCTTTATCTGAAATGTCATTTGCAAATATCTTAACCCAACCCATGGATTGCCTCTTAGTTTTGTTGACTATTTCCTTTGCAGGACAAAAACTTTTTATCTTGATGAAGTCCCATAAGTTCACTTTTGCTTTTGTTCCCCTTGCCTTTAGAGACATGTCTTGAAAGAAGTTGTGGTGGCCAATGTCTAAGAGGTTACTGCCTATGTTCTCCTCTAGGATTTTGATGGCTTCCTGTCTCACATTGAGGTCTTTCATTCATTTTGAGTTTATTTTGTTTATGGTGTAAGGGAATGTTCTAGTTTCATTTTTCTGCATGTCCAGCTTTCCCAGCACCATTTATTGAAGAGACTGTCTTTTTCCACTGAATGTTCTTTTCTGTTTTGTTGAAGATTAGTTGACCAGAGTTGAGGGTCCATTTCAGTGGTCTCTATTCTGTTCCATTGATCTATGTAAACTCTTATTTTTTAATATTTCTTAGGGAGAGAGTGTGTGCATGTGCAAGGAAGGAGGGGGCAAAGGGGAAGGGAGGGATGGGGAGAGGAGAGAGAACCTTAAGCAAGCTCCACAAGAGAGGGTTTAATCTCATGACCCTGAGGTCATGACCTGAGCCAAAATCAAGAGTCAAATGCTTAACAGACTGAGCCACCTATGTGTCCCAGAAACAGACTCTTCATTAAAGAGAACTGCTGGTTACCAGAGGGGAGGGGGTGGGGGTGGGGGAATAGGTTCAATAGTCAACGGGGACTAAGGAGTGCACCTGTCATGAAGAGCATGGGGTGATGTATGGAACTACTGAATCACTATATTGTACCTGAAACTAATATAACACTGTAAGTTAACTAGAATTTAAAATTAAAAAGGAATGAAAATTTCCACTGAATTTAGCAATAACGTGGTCATGATGATATTAGCAAGAAGTTTTCCATCGAATTTGGGAGACAAAGGCCAAAATAAAGTGGCTTGGGGATTTGAGGCATTTGAAGAAATAGAAAGAATATAAACAACTCCTTTGCAAAGCCCAGATGGAGGAAGAGATTGAGTGCAACGAGAGACAGCCCAAAAATTAGCATCTTGAAAACAGGTTTTTCCAGACTCCTACCTAACACACCTCATTCTAATTTTATAAAGTATCATATAAAGTACAATTACTTGGAATTCTAGCTGGTGAGGTAGGATAACAAGCATCTTTAATGTGAAATCTAAAGCACTTGATATTTGTGATTCACTAAGAAACCTGCTCTGTATTTGACTGGGTTTTTTATAAAGAAAAATATATGCACCTGCAAATTTATAGCTAAACCCAAATGTAAGGGATATTTACAGATATTAACATTATTATTTGGATTCCCATATGCTTGTATCATGATCAAGTTTGGTTCTACCAGGCAGAAATGTGTTGTCCTGACAGAACGATCAGTTTATAAATGGAAAAGATAGTACTGATCCCACGTTGCAAAAAAAGTTCCTGCATAAAAGCAATTTTAGTCTTTTCATGTTTGTATTCACAGTGCCTAGTACATCCACTGTGCATCCTTTCACTATTTTCTATTGCCATCCTTTCAGGCAAAAGGTATAGTTACCAATGAGCGGCTTATTGCTGATACAGTAAATTCTTAAAATTTCAGATAATTCCTTACTCAGATAGTTTTTTGCAACCATAAAAAACAGAAGCCACTATCCAAATGAAATATTTATACCTTATGTACAGTTTTTAATTTCTGGTATGCCTCTTTGTATGTGTGCCTCTTTGCACACATTTGCATTTAAAGACAGCAAAGGAAATACTTTGAAGATGACAATAATAGTAATTTTTCATCAAATGCTTCAAATACACCAAATCAGTGTTGGGTGGGTTATATATCTTAGCTCAAATCCTTCCAATAACTTAAGCAGTAGGTATTATAATTCCTGTTTACACACAAATAGTGTATAGTGTCTTGCACATAAAATTGTGGGTATTTTTCATTACAAACCCAAATATTCCATCTCCAGATTGTCAAGGGAATAGGCATAGAGTTTCATTCAGCTTCATGAAAACTGTGGCATACTTCAGAAGTGCATATTCTGGGCGCCTGGGTGGCTCAGTGGGTTAAAGCCTCTGCCTTCGGCTCAGGTCATGATCTCAGGGTCCTGGGATGGAGGCCCGCATAGGGCTCCCTGCTCAGCGGGGAGCCTGCTTCCCCTCTCTCTCTCTCTGCCTGCCTCTCTGCCTCCTTGTGATCTCTCTCTCTATGAAATGAATAAATAAAATCTTTAAAAAAAAAAAAAAGAAGTGCATATTCTACCTAGAGCTAGAAGGTAGAAATTCCTTTCAAAGTCTGATAAAGATTGTCATTAAGGTTCTTAAGTAGAGCTTGATTAGACAACATTGGTAAAGAAATTGTACAAGTGAAGTCTTATTTTCTGAAATATTTTACCTATTTCAAAGGACATTTTGACTTCTCACACAGTGGGTAAAATAACAGTAAAAAAAACTTTAAGATTTTATTTATTTTTGAGAGAGAGAGACGGTGCACAATAAAAGGACTGGGGGGAGGGGGAGTGGAGGAGGGAGGAGCAGAGGGCAGGGAAGAACAAGCAGACTTTGGGTGCTAAGTGGAGCTCAATCCCACAACCCTGAGATCATGACATGAGCTAAAATCAAGAGTACAATGCTTAACCAACTGAGCCACCCTGGTGCCCCACAGTAAAAATAACTTTAGACAATTTTTTGTAAGGTAAATTAATGGGATTGGAAAACTTTTTCTCATTCTCCCATTAAAATTTATTGTTCTCTATTAAATGCTTTCAAATTTGCCATTTGATGGGTCAACTTAAATGTGAGACAATTGATCTATGTTACAGGACATATTCATAAGTGAAGGTAATTTTCATCCCCATCCCAGCTAATATAAAATGATAATTTAAAAGCAGGTCACACCTAGAATGTGGTTCACAGCCTAGCTTTATCAATAACTTTCACACCATGGACAAGACAATCAAAAATTTACAGGTGTTATTTTTCTAAAACCAGCTAGCTTCTTCTGAAATTCCAAAACTTGAAATGCCTTCAGAACATCTGTACAAGGTTATTCTTAACATGGATAATGTGAATTATCATTCATTTGGAACAGATTATAGTTTAAAGTCACAATTCCAAGCACCAACCAAATGAGCAGCTTAATGCAGCATAAATGGTAGAACTTTTAAAATCAGAAAATGTGGGTTAAAGTACCGATAATATACAACTACGATTGTTTTTGATGAGCCCCACTAAGCCCTATTTCCCTATTTTCACAAATTAAATAAGGATGCCTAATTCAAAGATTCATGATGAGAATAAAATGAAAAAGCACCTTGCAAGCTATAATGTCAACTTCAATAAAGACGTGATATATTATAATATGATAGATATTGTGCAAATGAAGGGTAGTTCATGCAAGACATAGCTGTTACTGTATTTTGTTGAAGTAGTTGTTTGGTGCCCAAAGAGAACATTAATTTTTTTGTCCATGCTAAAGCTGGTGTCATTCTACCAAATACGAAGAAAAAGTACAATAAAATTTCATTTTTTCAAAGGGAACTCAAAACAGAAATCCAGAGTTTAAATTTACTTTTGACATATCCCAAATTTGTAATTCAGCAGATATGCTTACCTAATAAAACTTTAATACTGTCACTGTGACTGTTTCTCTAAATAAACATTGAATGAGGGTGGTCTTGGAGGATTTGGGAAATGAACCTGGGGGAAAAAAATAAAAAGCTGCACGGTATTTGTGTACTAGAACAATAATTATGCTGGAACGTAGACGCATTAGAGGTTGATTTTAATTAAGGGCATATGTGACTTTCCACTCTTTGAAATACATGCTTATGAAACCTAAAAAGGAGTATTAATAATTACCTAAAAAGCCCACAGGCAAAACTGTTTTCTTATAAAATCTAAAAATTCTTTCAAAGAAAATCATTTTATTATTTGAGAATGTGGGATTCCATCCTGTAAATAGCTGTTTTACATTTCTCAGACTTTCCTAAATTCTACAAATATAAATGTATGATGTAAATAAAAATAAGCCTTATTTAATAATTCCTCTAGCTTTGTCCACCATCTCTTACTGTGCCCTGGAAGGCCATTCAGATGACTGTGATGCAGAAGAGAAGGGGGAATAAACATGCAGAGAAACTGGGCACAAGGGGAAAGGTTCTGCAGCTAACCAAATGTCCAGACCCATTTTCTTTTCCAAGTGTTTACATTGTACTCTTAGTGTGGCAATCACAAATGACCACCAGTATTTTCAGTTTAGCTTGGCTTAGAATCTCTCTAGAGAAAATTATAATGGCTTAGAGAAAAGAGCTGCCACTTCAGGGGTCTAGAAGGAAACTACAGCAATTGGGCAAAAATCAATTCTAATGATTTTCCTACACTGTTTATCTTTAATTAAAATAAAAATTATTTATGATTTAAATAACATTTACTTCAACATGTTATAGACTTATTGAGGATATATGATCCAGGCAGAGTTGATATATAGATAGAAACAACAGCTCTGATCCACAGAACTTTCAGGCCATGCAGAGGCTGTTAATTTGTCAATTCAGACCAAAAAAACAATTGCTGTGAAAGATGTAAGCCTGATGATTCACAGACCTGTACCCCTTGGGCAAAGAATAAAAATAAAATAAAATAAAATAAAATATCTTAAATTGCCGACTGAATATGAGATGCTCTTGAGAGGAAATAAGTGGATAATAAGTAGGAAGAATTTCTAAATCCTACTTTGTAAATATTCCTTTAAAAACTGCAAATCTGAATGGAAAATGCTTCTACTTAGAGTCACCTAAATGACCACATTTCATGAAAAATAACTTGCCAATGAATGTAAGACAAACCACCATCTCCTGTGTACCAATAAGACAAAAAAAAATGAGAGGCTGCTGATTAAAAGAAGACACACCATAGATTTTTTTCCTAGTTTCAGAAATGCTAAATGTCTGCTTAGAATCAATAAAATATGGTAGTTTTTTGTTTGGTTACCTTCTTCATATAAAACATCAAAAGTTGACCCAATGGAAGTTCAAAAGTAGGTTCATTCAATAATTTAAACTCAGCCTAGTTTCATAAATTGGGAACTAATTTGATAAGTAAAATCTGCTGGTACACTGTTGGTAAGTATAACTACAACTGTGTTATGATTTCTAAATTCTAAGTAAATATCAGCCTAAATAACTAAATGCAACATGGGAATTGATGGGATCAACTGGATACTGAGGCTAACAAGCAGCTGGGGTTTTTCACCAACAAAGTAAAGCAGGGTATGTTATAAATTAAAGGGAGGAAGATTGTTGATCCAGTCATAAAAGCTGGGGGTTTTGTTTTGGCCAACTGGTTACAGTATCATAAAAGCCAATACACTGTTTAGTACCTGGTTCAGTTGGTAAAAAGTTAACTAGATCTAACATAGATCAATAGAACAGAATAGAAAACCCAGAAATTGACCCTCAACTGTATGGTCAACTTATCTTTGACAAAGCAGGAAAGAATATGAAATGAAAAAAACACAGTCTTCAACAAATTGTGATGGGAAAATTGTACAGCCACATGCAGAAGAATGAAACTGGATCATTCTCTTACACCATACACAAAGATAAACTCAAACTGGATGAAAGACATGTGTGACAAGAATCCATCAAAATCCTTGAGAACACAGGCAGCAACCCCTTTGACCTCGTCCAAGCACTTCTTGCCAGACACATCTCTGGAGGCAAGGGAATCAAAAGCAAAAATCAACTGTTGGGACTTCATCAGGATAAAAAGCTTTTTGCACAGCAAAGGAAACAATCAACAGAACTAAAAGGCAACCTACAGGTTGGGAGGAGATATTTGCAAACGATATTAGATAAAGAGCTAGTATCCAAAATCAATAAAGAACTTATGAAACTCAACACCCAGAAAACAAAATATCCATTCAAGAAATGGGCAGATGACATGAGCAGACATTTTTCCAAAGAAGACATACAATGGTCAACAGGCACATGAAAAGATGCTCAACATCATTTGGCATCAGAGAAATACAAATCAAAACCACAATGAGATACCAACTCAACCACCTAAGACTGAAAGAAATGAACAACTCAAGAAACAACAGATGTTGGTGAGGATGTGTAGAAAGGGAACTCTCTTACAGTGTTGGTGGGAATGTACCACTCTGGAAATCAGTATGGAAGGTCCTCAAAAAGTTAAAAATAGAACAACCTAATGACCCAGCAATTGCACTACTATTTTTCCAAAGGATACAAAAATAGTGATTCAAAGGGGCACATGCACCCCAATGTTTAGAGCGGCAATGTCCACAATAGCCAAAAATATGCAAAAAGCCCAGATATCCATCAACAGATAAATGGATAAAGATGTTGTGTGTGTGTGTGTGTGTATATATTTATATATATATACACACACACACATATATACGTATATATGATACATACATATATATGATGGATTACTCAGCCATCAAAAAAGAATGAAATCTTGCCATTTACAAGGACGTGGATGAAGCTAGAGTGTATTATGCTAAGTGAAATAAGTCAGTCAGAGAAAGACAAATACCATGCTATCTCACTCATATGTGGAATTTAAGAAACCAAGCAGATGAACATAGGGAAAGGGAAGGAAAAAAAAATAAGATAAAAAAAGAGATGGAAGGGGCGCCTGGGTGGCTCAGTGGGTTAAAGCCTCTGCTTTCGGCTCAGGTCATGATCTCAGGGTCCTGGGATCGAGGCCCGCATCGGGCTCTCTGCTCAGCGGGGAGCCTGCTTCCTCCTCTCTCCTCTCTCTCTGCCTGCCTCTCTGCCTACTTGTAATCTCTCTCTCTGTGTCAAATAAATAAATAAATAAATAATCTTTAAAAAAAAAAAAAGAGATGGACGTAATCCATAAGAGACTTTTAACTATAGGAAACAAACTGAGACTTGCTGGAGGCTAAGTGGGTAGGGGATGGGATATTAGGGGATGGGCATTAAGGAGGGCACTTAATGTAATGAGCATGGGGTGTTATATGCAACTGATGATTCACTAAATTTCTACCCCTGAAGCTAACAATACACTATATGTTAACTAAATTGAATTTAAATAAAATTAAAAACAGTAAAGGTCAGTTGTAACACAGTAAAACAAAGAGTTTTACAGTACTTTCTCAATTAAAAGCAGAAGTGCTACTTTTGTGTCTTCTGAAATGCACTACGTATGTTTAACATGATGAAAAATGTCAATTCAACCTACATATGACAGCTTATCCTTCCGCTTCTTCAGTCTGAAGGAATTAAGAAAGTGCTGAAGATTATTTTCATCAAATAGTGGGTAGAATATTGCAAACTCTGCATTTGGACTTAAATATGTGGGATTCATATCCCTGAACTACCATTTATTCTGAAAATTCACTTAATTTTTCAGGTCTTATTTGTCCCTATGAAAAAGGTGACAACGAAATATTATAAGCAAAAATAGTTTGTAAATATAACAAATTTAAGGTACCATTTTTCCATGAGTGAAAATACATGTCAATAAAGAAATCTACAAAATCCTTAGGAGAGGAATGTATTCTGCTTTTTTTTTCTTTAACTTGAAGAAGGTGTCATGCTGTGGTACATAGAACAGTGGCCTCCAAAGATGTCCATGTCCAAATCCCCAGAACCTGTTAATGTGTTACACTGTACATGGCAAAAAGAACTTTGCAATGTGATTAAGGATCTTGAAATTATCACAGATTTTCTATGTGAGCCCACAGGGATCCTTGTAAGTAAAAGAGGGAGGTAGGAGAGTCAGAAAAGTAGATAAGAAGGTAGAAACAGAGGTCAAGATGATGTGATTACTGGCTTTGAAGATGAAAGGTAGGCCAGGAGCCAAGGAATGTGGGAAAGCCTCTAAAAGCTGAAAAAGGAAACAGATTTTTCCCTAGAGCCTTGAGAAGAGAATGCAGCACCACCAACACCTTGATTTCAGCCCAGTGAGACCTGTGTCAGACTTCTGACATCCAGAAGTAAAATAATATATTTGTGTTGTTTTAACCGAGTAACCATGTAACCATTTGTTACAGCAGCTCTTGGAAACTGATATAAATGCCATGGGGAGCATAGCTGGATTCTCGTCCACTAGGCTATAAGCACAACCACAGGGCTGTGTGACTTTAAGCTTATCCCTCCCTGTTTCAAGTAGGGAAGTTGAATGAAGGTGATCTCTCAGATCTCCTCCATCACAAAAATAGAATAATTAAACACATTAACTTCTCCTTTGTTTCTTTGTTCCCCCATCTTCTGTGCTTCCTACCCTCCTTGAATTAAAAGAACTATTTCCTCTCTGTTGTATTTTATGCTTCAGGAAGAAGGTAATTCCTTGTGCTAGCTGGTCTGGCAGAAACTGCTAAGGGATAATTGAGGCCCACTTACCCTGATGAGCTATGTCAGCTGCTTTCCTTCACTGACAATAAGTGCGGAAGTTCTCTTGCCCACTCCAATATTCCCTCAGTCTATTTTCCAGGTCTCAAAATACACACGCAGAAGTTACATAGGAATCCAATATGAACTCAAGGTCTCTAGAGAGTAGTTAGTTTCCTGGGCAATTATATGTAAAAATGTTCTCATCAAGATGATTCCCTTTAAAGACTGTCTTCAGCTCTAAGATTTTAAAAATTCATGATTTGTCATCCCCAATTATATGCAGGGAATTTATAAAAATCTGTGGGGGGAAAAAAAACAATCTGTGGTTTCTCTGGATAAGGCCACTAACAACACAGTCAATCTTGAACCAAAAGAGTACACTAAACCACATACAACAATAGCCAGCAGCTTTCTTCAATCCTAAATTTTAATACTTTTAACAGAACTTTCGAATTCCAGGAATAAGATGACTGGAGTGTTAAGACTAATTTTTTAAACATCAAACTTTGTCACAATATTAAACTGGATGATTATTCAATATTCAAAAATAAGAACTTGAAGTTTTTATTTTTAAATAGTAAGGAAACATTCTATTACAAGTACCCATACCCTTATGAAAGAAGGCTGCAAAAGTTCTGTGGTTAAGATGACCCAGAAACTGCACTCCCAACTATTTACCCAAAATATTCAAATATTTGTACATGAATGTTCACAGCATCACTATTCACAACAGCCAAAAAGTGGAAACAACTTAAATGTCCATCAACAGATGAATGGATCAACAAAATGTGGTACACTCAACAATGAAGAATTATTCAACCATAAAAAGTAAGTACTGGTACATGCTACAACATGGATAAACCTCAAAAAGATGCTAAGTGAGAGAATCCAGACACAAATGACCATTGTATGATCCAATTTATACAAAATCCAGAGTAGGTAAATCCACAGAGACAGAAAGCAGATTAGTGGTTGCCAGGAATGAAGGTTTTTGTTTTGGGCTGATGAAATGTTTTGGAACTACATAATGTGGATGCTTGCAGAACATTGTAAATGTTCTAAATTACACTAAATCATACATTTTTAAATGGCCAATTTTATGTTATGTGGATTTCACTTCAATTTTAAAACAAAGTTTTGTGGTTAGACAGAACTCAATTGCTTTTGGCCCTGCCACTTATAATACACACTCTGGCAAGTTAATTAAACTGTCCACACAACTTTCAGGGTCAACATGAACATTAAATGAAATACTGTATTTATAGTAGCTGATGCATCACAGATTATCCAAAAATTGAAACTTCCCTTCTCTATACCTTTTTTTTCCCACTACACTACTGGGACTTGAGAATACCAATTTATAAACATAAATAAGCAGTAATCAAAAAAGGAAGAGGAAGGAAGAAAGGAAAATGCCATTGCTATGCAACTTCCAGAAATTTATCCTGAGGAATTAAACAGTTGAAAGGATGATCTTTGAATCTTTGAACATATGCATCACACATACTCACAGACATTATACACATCTCAGTGCTGTTGGTATACAGAGAAAATGAAAACCAAGTGCTCATCAAGAAGAGACTGGTCAAGTAAATTAAGACTCGTCAATTCAGTGGACTACTACGCAGCCATTCTAATTACAATGTAGATACGTATTTAATGACATTGAAAGTTATCCAAGCCATAAAGGGGTCGGGGGTAGAAAACGGGTGCAAAATTGTTTACATCACATGATTCTTTTTATACCATATATAAACACAGAAAAAAACTATAAGAATATATGCATAAAATGTACACCTTTAAACACTGGTATTAAGCATGGCATTTTTAACAGTTTCATAATAATAAAATCAATAAAAACATGTATTCTGAAAAAAGGATGTAATGAAAACATTTTATTAACATACTTTTCTTATTAATGTAATAAAAAATCAGTTGACTTATATATTTCTATTTCTGACATACAAGATTTTCTAACTCCCTTTTACAGCAGAATTTTCCTTTGTAAGAAATATACCATTTGGGCGCCTGGGTGGCTCAGTGGGTTAAAGCCTCTGCCTTCGGCTCAGGTCATGATCCCAGGGTCCTGGGATCGAGGCCCACATCGGGCTCTCTGCTCAGCGGGGAGCCTGCTTCCTCCTCTCTCCTCTCTCTCTGCCTGCCCCTCTGCCTACTTGTAATCTCTCTCTGTGTCAAATGAATAAATAAAATCTTTAAAAAAAAAAGAAAAAGAAATATACCATTTATTACCTGTGTGGCTTCTGAAAAAAAAATCACTTAACCTCTCTTCATCAAAATGTTGAAAAGTTGAGTTATAGAATTGGTACATGAATATCATCTTGGCACTATGTGTAAGACAAAAGAACCAGGGTCAGAATCCAGGTACTTATACCTAGTGAATACTAGTAAAATCCTGTAAAAACAATACTAGCCCCTCAAGAAAAGTCAAAATCTTAAAGCGGGTGTTCTTGATATGTACAGAGAAGATAAAAAGATTTTACAGAGTGCAGCACATCCAATGTGAACTTTTATACCCCCTCATTCCTGGGGTGTTTAATTTGGGATGAAGCTGACATCCTCTACAAGACCAGGAAAGCATATAATGATAAATGCAGATGCACATTCTTCCTAACGTCAAATCCTGAGTTTCAGATTTTTTGAAAGACTTTAAGGGTACCTTACAATCATTTCAGCACCTACATTTAGAGGATGGAGCAATGAAATGAAAATGTGGTGGATTAAAAATTAACTGTGGTGTGGCCATTATCACTTAAGGCATTTCAGTCAAAAACTGCATTAACAACCATGGATATGAGTTCTAATTGAGCCCTTCTATCAAAGTACTGTGCTTAATAGTGATGATTAATAATTCAGAAAGTAGTAGGACATTACACAAAGTCAGTTCTACTCACGCAACTGATGGACTGTAGTTACCATAATGCCCCCCCAACCAATTAAACTGCTACAAGGCTTTGGGACTTGGAGGTGCCCATACACATACTTGCATCATGAAGAGTTTAATTAGCACAATATAAATACCACTGTCTATCTGTCCTTCTAGGATTTCTAGTTATTTTTGCACATGGTTGTTATCCTCAACAACAGGTCCCCTTCCTTCCTTATACTTCTTACTACCCTCCTATCTGATGTTGCCTCCCCCATCCCATGCCCATAATTCTCCACAGTACTTAGCAAAAATCTGGACATTTGGTAGATGCTCCAATATATACGTACTGTCTCACTTAAAAGAATGATACAATAAAAGCAGAAAATAGGTCTTGTAATGCAGCTCATCACTCATCCCTATGGCAATGCCTATTTACACCAATCCACTGGGACTTGGCAAACACACGTAGAACAACTGACATGCTCAAGCAACCATTACATGACATCTTAGAGAAGCAGTGAGGGTTACCAAAGATGCTTTGAGGATGCCCTCAAATATATCTTTGAACACTACTATAGAACATGGAAAGATCAGCTGCCACAAATATTCAGTGTAGGCTAAAGAAAGGAGAGATGGGGGGAGGACACATTTTCACCATCCGAAGCCCAAAAGTGTAAAAAATGAAGAAATACCAAGAAAACAACTGCTCATTGCTGCTACCATAGTTCAAGAACTACCTTCACCAAATGGTGGCATATATTATGGTCAGGTAACTAGTTATGTCATCCACACCCCAGGCAAAAATATGTCCATCTTCCCATCATTTTCAATCATTAGTTATGAATTTCCCTATATCTACCAACCAGGCTATTTTTTTTAAATATATGTATTGTGGGGGTGCCTGGGTGGCTCAGTCGGTTAAGTGTCTGCCTTCCACTCAGGTCATAATCCCAGGGTCCTGGGATGGAGCCCAGCATCGGGCTCCCTGCTCAGCGGGAGGCCTGTTCTCCCTTTCCCACTCCCCCTGCTTGTACTCTCTCTGTCTCTGTCAAATAGATGAACAAAATCTTTAAAAATTATGTATATGTGTATATATATAGTGTGTTAAAATTAAAAAGAGGATGCTATATATGTGTTCCTTGTTTTAAACACATATTCCCAGGCACACTGACCTAGAGATTTAAGTGAATAAAATCTGTATATATGATGTAAAAATAGAGCAGTCTATTTTTTAAGTTCAATGACTTTATTCCGGTCTAAAAATGAAATCTTAATAAATAAAGCATACTCCACAAACTTATGTATTTTCCAACTTTAAACTTTATTGAGTTTTGAATTTTTTTAAGCTATTAAAACAAATTTACTGTGATCCAAGAAAAAAGTAAAATTCTAAGGTGTTTTTTTTTTCAAAATAAATATACCTCTAATGGGACCATATTTTCCCAAGCCAAAATTAGGACACATCACTCGAAATGTAGGTAGATAATTCAGACTATCTGAAAACCAGGACAGTTAAAACAAATCTAGGATAAATGGTCATTACACCCATTTTAACTCAGACAATGAAAATAATTGGTGTATAAAACTTTCCTCCCTCAAAATATTTTGTTGGCACAAATAAAAAAAAGAACCACAGTAGTCGTTTTCACGACAACAGTCTTATCTCCATAACTGTCAGAAAATACACATTTAATTTATATCATTTCTTTCAGTGAATGTGGTGGCAGAGGAGATGGTGTGTGTATGGACAAGGAGGGAGAGGGAGAGAGACTGACTGATTTTGCCACTACACCAAAGAAGTACCTTGGCCAAGAGGACGCATTTAAATGTCTTTTTTTTCCCTTACTGAGCTCCAAACTAATAAGACAATTACAGTCATTAGAAAAGAATAAATGTGACTAGAACAAAAGGCCATTAGTCAACTATTATAAGCTAAACAAGCTTCCATTTAGTTTGAGTAAAATATAATTTTTAAGTAATTATTTAATTAAAAAACTACATTAAGTGATTTCAAAATGAAATTCAAAGGACAATGGTTTGGTTCAGTATTAATCTAATACAATGCACCTTCAATATCCTGAAAAAAAAAACCTGAACTTCTCTATTATGTCTCCCAGAAAACTCGTAATTCTTATTTGATTATACAGGACCAGCTAAAGGTACAGATTTTCTTTTTTTTTTTACAATTTTTTAAAAATTGTGACCATACTCTGAGCTTTCATAGTTTAAAACTGAAGTTAACAAGCAAGTGAAATAAATAACATCCATCCTTATAGCAAATGTCAGCCTTAGACAATTTATGAAATAGGTACATTCATTGACTCATTCATGTATTCAACACTGCAGATCTATAATGACGAAGACACTTGGAAGTATGGGGAAGATAATGATCAACATGGGTCATGGATCATACCCTCCAAAACCTTATAATCCAGTTTGTCTTGTCTTACCTCACCTCTTCCCCTACTAGTAGGGGCCCAGGGCTCACGTGGTGCTCAGCTCTAGCTCCGGAAGACAGTAATCATGGAAATGCACTTTTACACTAAAATATATGCCATAGAATGTGCTATCCACACAGAGAGTACTAGCCTTTTAAGACAGGACCCTGGAGGGCACCTGGGTGGCTCAGTGGGTTAAAGCCTCTGCTTTAGGCTCAGGTCATGATCTCAGGGTCCTGGGATCGGGGCCCCGCATCAGGCTCCCTGCTCAGCGGGGAGCCTGCCTCCCCCTCTCTCTCTCTGCCTGCCTCTCTGCCTCCTTGTGATCTCTCTCCCTCTGTGAAATAAATAAATAAATAAATAAATCTTTAAAAAAAAGAGAGGACCCTGGAAATGAGCAAGTAGAAAGCACACAAGCATGAATAATTTTTTGAAAGATTAAAGTGAGGTCGTCCAGGATGCCTGGGTAGCTCAGTCGTTAAGCGTCTGCCTTCAGCTCAGGTCGTGGTCCCTGGGTCTTGGGATAGAGCCCCGCGTCAGGCTCCCTGCTTGGCGGGAAGCCTGCTTCTCCCTCTCCCACTCCCCATGCTTGTGTTTCCTCTTTTCACTCTGTCTCTGTTAAATAAATACATTTTAAAAAATGAGGTGGTCCAAGAAGGACATTGGAATTAAGAGATTCCTATCAAATGGGATGGCAAGACCGGCAGGTAGTTGTAACTGTTGTACTACCACTAGAAAGTGGGGTATAAATATTAAAAGCATAATCCAGAACAAGGAAATAAGAACTAGGGTGCCCAAGCCCAGATCCAGGATGAAAACTGGACAGGAGGCAGGTGAAAGTAGGGGTGAGCATCAGTGGTAAACTCAGCTGTTAAGGACATGGGGAGAAAAAAGAACTGGGGTAGGCCATGCCTCACTGCTCCTAGTAGCTGCTCATTAAATCTCTGTTAGAGCCAAACGTTTCCTCAAGAGAAAAGACATCAGCTCTCTTCAGCTTTTCTCACTCATTTAGCAACTTTAACTGAGCAATCAATAATCTCTCTCATGGTAACAGACTCCATTTATCATATTTAGTATTCATATAAAAACATTATAATTTTATTTTTTTTTTCAGATTCCTTCCTTGCTTCACTAGATAAAACATGTAAGAATGTCTCTGGTATACAAAGTTCAATTATAAGGTCTGAGGGATAAATTCAGTATCATCAACATTTACAAGTGTAATTTGTCTTTAGAACAGTTCTTAATACCATCATACCCATACAACTACAAATGTTGATATTTAAGCCTATGGAGATTATGTTCTGTGCAGGCACAAAACCACTACTGAATATAGATTATTTTCAGTAAGAAAAAAAGGGCTATAATTTTTCTTAGTTATAAAAGTATGTGTCAGAAGATGAAAATAGGGAAAAGCTAATCAAATTGCCTACAATTCTCATCCTGAGAAAGGTGAA
Organism: Ailurus styani; assembly: GCA_002007465.1. Taxonomy (NCBI): domain Eukaryota; kingdom Metazoa; phylum Chordata; class Mammalia; order Carnivora; family Ailuridae; genus Ailurus; species Ailurus styani. Next base: position 1,083,825 of record LNAC01000204.1, read on the forward strand.
TCAATTTAACACTATGCTCTGAATACTATGAAACTCGTTTAGGAAAGCACTGGAAAATAAATAAACACCAATGCAGACCTACTGGTTTCAATCATATTTCATATTAAATTGGCTAGGCAGAGCAAACAGTTCAGTAACTCCAATGCTCCTTCTACCAAAAAAGGCCCACATGTTAAGGACCTATACGATGGCCTCAGATTCTGGTCTAGTAGTCTGGCAGATAAGTTATTAGAAAAATAAGTTTTTAATTTCTCTGGCCCAAATAAATTTCTCTGCTGACCAGATGTATTGTTTCTATAGTTTGTTCTTGCAGATTTCCCTCCTGTTCAATAAACATAGCCCAGACATTGTTTTTGAAGGATTATTATTCTGCTGCCCAGGTAGACTAGAAATCCAGACTTCTTTGTCATAATTTCTTGGTAGACATCACAGACATTTAGGGAAAACTCTCATAACTTTAATGCAGCTTGTGAGTAACACATGAGCACTGGGCTACCAATTCAGTCTATTTTGTTGTTGTTGTTGTTGTTTTGCACACGAATGTGTATTTATGGTGTGATTTCGGTATCATACAGATGCCCAGAGGAAACTCATTAAGATAACAATGTCCTTACACCCGGCCATTGCATTACAAGTGGTTGTTATTTTATTCTTTATACACGGTTTTGTTCCCAAGTCATCTACCTGATAGAATCAAGAGTAATGAAACTTTTTCTTAAAGGGCCAGTCAATAAATATTTTAGGTTTGCCAGCCTCAGGGTCTCTGGTTTAACTACTCTGCTACCATCACAGCTGGAAAGCAGCCATAGAGCACATGCAAATTACAGGTGCGACCATGTTCCAACAAAACTACAAAAACAGGAGGCAGGCTGGCCCCAGTTTGCAGACCCTCGCATAATGATATATACATGTTGTATTTTAAAAATAAAATCTTTAGAAAAAGTGTTCATCATCACTAGCCATCAGGGAAACTCAAATCAAAACCACACGGAGATACCACCTTACACCAGTTAGAATGGCCAAAATCAACAGGGCAGGAAACAACAAGTGTTAGAGAGGATGTGGAGAAAGGGGAACCCTCTTTCACTGTTAGTGGGAATGCAAGTTGGTACAGACACTTTGGAAGACAGTGTGGAGATTCCTCAAAAGATTAAAAATAGAGCTACCCTATGACCCTGCAATTGCACTCCTGGGTATTTACCCCAAAGATACAGATGTAGTGAAAAGAAAGGCCATATGCACCCCAATGTTCATAGCAGCAATGTCCACAATCACCAAACTGTGGAAAGAGCCAAGATGCCCTTCGACAGACAAATGGATAAAGAAGATGTGGCCCATGTATACAATGGGATATTATGCAGTCATCAGAAAGGATGAATACCCAACTTTTGTAAAAACATAGATGGGTCTGGAGGAGATTATGCTGAGTGAACTAAGTCAAGCAGAGAAAGTCAATTATCATATGGTTTCACTTACTTATGGAACATCAGTCTATGTTTACAATACAAAGACTGCAAAGTACAAAATGATTACAATCAGTAGTATTGTTTTTTACTATTAAATATGCTTATATCATTTTAGCTAGCAAGTATGTGAGAACGAATTTTATAATTTTTGTTCAACTTAGACACCAAAGTATAACTTGGATACTCTACTTAGCAGCTAGCAAATAGGCAGGGCCCCTGAGATTAGATTGCCATTAAAATTTAAAGGCATAACTAGAAATGACCATGTTCCTTTGTGCTTTTGACTTACCTGTTAATGCCTTTTTTGGTTTTCAAAAGAGCCCTTTTGAAGGACTTGAGGAAAAAAACATAACTGTAATTCAGGAGCAATTAAGTCAGTATGAGCATTTTAGAAGGCCCGAGATTTAAACTTCAGGACAATTAAACTATTTTTTAATCAATGCTACTCATTGAGAATTTTGACCACAGGTGCACTGTATATAGATATACATATATAAAACAGGGCCTTTAAGTGTGCCCCTGGAATAATCTAACTTGTAGTGTATTTCTTCTCAGTATCACACCTTGGTATAATGATTTTAATCATCTCAGTCAGCACATCACAATTACTGCATGACCGGTAATTAGATTAGAATTTAATTCATCCTTTAGTGGGTTTTAATCTATCTTTTAAGTTATCATATGGAACTGTTTACTATAAGGAAGTTATTGTTATTACACAGAGATTTGGATTGAGGGCAATAGAGCTTTGAAAGTTTAAGTGTTTACTCAAGTTTATATTACTAGAGAGTGGTAGAGCTGTGACTAGGAGACAGTTATTCTGATTACACCCCCTGTTTTCCTTACACTGGACACTCCTTCTTGAGTCCAAGAGGCAATTGTGCCATACTGTGAAAATTTTCAGGGTCCAAATAAACCCTTAACTTAAAGTTATAGGGGCAGATTAGGGACAGAATTCATTTTCTTTCCCAATATAACAGGTGAGGCTGTTTATTTTTCTTAGCTCTACTTTGAACTGAATAGCTGTTTTCCCTAATTTTTCAGGCTTAAGGGACCAAAGTTTCTTCTAGTTGACTATCCAGACAAAAACCAAAGGCTCTGGCTGAAACTGAGGGATCACCACAGTATTTATTAAGCCTTGAAGGGGAGAAAATTATACCATCCGAAAATATGCCTCTCTGGCATAAGGGTTATACTGAAGCTGGTTATTTTTTTAAGTTTTATTTATTTAAGTAACCTCTGCACCTAACGTGGGGCTCGAACTCATGACCTCAAGTCAACAGTCTCATGCTCTTCTGACTGAGCCAGCCAGGAACACCACTGAGCAGGTTGTTTTTAAGAAACTGCAGACACAGGAGCAGCTCTGAAAGCAGAGTAGAAGTTATACTTTATCATGAGAAATCTACATTTATAAAGGAAATCTCCATTTGTTCTGGTGTCTCCACCTCCACCAGGAGGAGGAGGAGGATGAAATCTCTAGAAACGTTTACCGGTAGAGAAGGCAAAGACTTACACCTGCGTAACAGGTGTTGCTTTTTTTTTTTAAAGATTTTATTTATTTATATGATAGAGAGAGATTACAAGTAGGCAGAGAGAGAGGAGGAAGCAGGCTCCCTGCTGAGCAGGGAGCCCGATGTGGGCCTTGATCCCAGGACCCTGA
>LNAC01000204.1:1087037-1191098 GCA_002007465.1 Ailurus styani
CCGCTGCGGGCCTCGATCCCAGGACCCTAAGATCATGACCTGAGCCGAAGGCGGAGGCTTTAACCCACTGAGCCACCCAGGCGCCCTAACAGGTGTTGCTTTTTGTGCTTTTCCCAGTAACCTCCCATAACTGGCTACCCCACTCCCAAAATATTCCTTTGTCTTTAGCTGGAGATGGTATTTAAGGTGGTGGCTCAGGCACCTGGGTGGCTCAGTTGGTTAAGCCACTACCTTCAGCTCAGGTCATGATCCTGGGATCAAGTCCCACGTTGGGTTCCCTCTGCTCTGTGGGGAGCCTAATTCTCCCTCTCCCTCTGCCTGCTACTTCCCCTATTTGTGCTCGCTCTGTCAAATAAATAAATAAAATCTTAAAAAAAATTAAGGTGGTGGCTCTAGCCATTTTGGGGAGTTATTCAGTTTTACTGAGCTTCTCCCATGCATGCAGGAGGTATATGTATTATTAAATTAATGTTTGCTATTCTCCTGTTAATCTGTCCTTTTATTACAGGGTTTCAGTGGAAAGGCATCTCAGCCAAGAACCTGGAAGGGTACTGAGATGATTTCTCCTCCCCTACAACCTCTCTGAGGCACCAGAAACTGTACAAGATTCTGGGATACATAAAGACTTAGACTCTTACTGATACTTTAATAAGTAGGGTGATCAGTTTGTCCCTATTTGCCTGAAATATCCCCAATTTTAGGAATGAAAGCTCTACTTCCTGGGATCCTTCTCAGGTTTGGGCAAACAAGGTGCCTGGTCATCTACTTTCAAGGAGCTGTTGAAATAGACTAGAGTCATGCATGAAAATAAGCAAGGAAATAGCACCAAAATGTTTAATGGTGAAATACTGGAAGTACAGGAGAAACAAATCACAAAACCTTCCACATTAATCCATCAGGTCCATATTAGTGCAGGTCTCTTAAAATCATGCCCTTTCTAGCCCTGACAATGTCTCCAAGCTCACCTGCACTAAAATTAACTCATTACTCCATTTTCTTTAACATTTGGGGCTGAATTTCCTTAACTCTATCAGGTCATCTTCACTATTACTGTTTCTAATAAATTTTTGGGCCAGCTCACTTTTGCAGAGGCCTGGAAGCACTTAAGTGAAGTTTGTTGAATGAATGACTCAGCATTTCAAATATCTGTTTATCTACAACATAGATAAAGTATGTTGGACAAAGTCCATCTTTGTTCAACAAAATACAGGAGGGCAATTTTTATGAGTGTTTCCTGATTGTGAAGTATGCGTCAAGCACTTAAGTCTCCTCACTTAATCTCCTTTACCACTGTGAAAGAGAATATTATGATTATCTTCATTTTATAAAAATGCAAATCAGGCAAAGAGAAGTCACTGGTCTAACACAAAGAAATTCAGCTCCAGGTCTGTTTTACAACGAATTTATGACTGTACCATGCTGTCTCTGGCCCTCGGTGTGTTGAAAAGCTTGGTAGCTAGAGGTTATCATGATAGGCAATAAGCAATTTCCAAAAAGGAAGCATTTGCCGACAGAAACCTTCTACTAGGAGAAACTGGATACCCCAAGAGTTGGATGGACATGGCTATGCGGAATTTAGGACTAGGAATTTTTGACATTAAGTCAATCATCCACAACACCTTCATTGGCTATAGCTATTACAATTCATACACACAAACTGAGTAAGAAAACATTTCTTTTGGAGACCCAGCCTGGAATCCAGTAGCACTGCTAAGAAATGAGTAGAAAGAACCCTCTTTAAGAATTTCCAAAACTGCTCTCAAGCCATAACAACTAAATATGCAATTTAAGTAGAAAAATGACTACAGTGCAAGCCAGGCTTCAAGGCAAATTGCTTTTCCCCCAGATCCAAAGAGCAACCCAAGCATCACCTATATACGGAGAAATTCTAAGGCTGTCACTGCTTAAGGCTGAGATGAGAATATCAATCACCAGGAGAGAAAGGGTGGATACACAGTCACCAAAAAGATGTTCAGATTCAGGCAAATGGGAGAGCCAGAGAGGGATGGAATCACTAGCATGTGGGTGAACAAAGACTTGTTCTCAATAAAAAGAGGGACGGACACTTACCAGGATTAAGGCACAAGGTCCCAGTCAAGCAAGCAGCTGTGGATAAGGAACTAAGCAAAAGATACTGGTGAGGCAATGTAGCCCTCCAAAGATGTCTATGCTGTATTAGTTTTCTTTCACAGTAAGTTTTTAGAGTTGCAGTACAAACCCATGATATATGAAATCTATACTTAAGATTCAGGCAGACCCAGTTTGTGACCTATTTTACAATGATTACAGAATAACAGTATTGTAAATCTAGGTAAGAAGCTAATTAGGCACCATAACTATCTTGGGTAGTAGGCACTGTGTATTTCCCAAATGTCTATTTTTCAAAAGTTAATTCAGTAGACATTACAGCTCAAGAATGATTCCATTCACTTACTTGAAATTAAAAAAAAATCATTACCATCTTGAAATTAGGTACGGTTCTTCAATAGAAATCGTTTTCTTCAGTGAATTTAAAACTGTGCCTAAAAGTAGACTCAACATGTCATTTAAAATAATAAATATCTTTATACTACAATAAAACGAATTCAAAATGCAAATTGTTAACATATAGCACACTTAGGAAATGACTGCTAGATAAAAAAGTAGTAGTGGTAAAATTTTGCCCCAACACATGGTGGGATTAATCTACTTTTTTTTTTTTTTGGAAAGGCATCTTGATTGAAGAAAGTCGAACATATTTACTGACATCAATTAGCAATCCGTTATAGTTATACAGCAAAAAAGCCAGGTGACAGCAAAAATAAATCAAGGCCACCTGCCTGATTGAAAGTTTTCATTCAGAACAGCTGATTTTTCAACTAGCTACCTTTTTACAACAAACCTAAAGCAACAGGGCCAAAAGAAATAAATTAAAATTCTAATTAGAAAGTTTTAATATATGCGTGTATTCATTTATACATTACTACTCTTTTGGACCTTGATATGGTCTTAAGTACATAACTGCAGATTGCATTTGTAAAACAAAACAATAGACTTCATTTTAACACTACCCATTAATAAACTTTCTTTTGTACTTTGGAAGTAATGGATGAATTACCTTCTTAGAAATCCAATTCATGTCTCTTCTTAGGTCTCCTCTTTGACAGGCTCACAAAATCCAAGAGAAGCTCTTCACCACCAGCTTCTCCATACCCGTTCTATTAAGCGCACTGTTTGTGAAATTCTTTCCATTAGCAAAATTCACAAACAGGTGCGGCCCGTGGTTTCTTTTTTAGCAAGCTCAAAATCCACACAGCCAAGAACTTGGCAATTGGGAGGTAATTTTACAGAACTTGACACGGGATACCCTGTAGCACCATAAAGGAAGACTTTTGTGTGTTTGTAAAGCCACCTTCCAACCTCTAAGGTACTAGAGCCGCGCAGCAAGCAGGAACCCAGGAACGCACAAAGACGCTCCATAGCACAGAGCGCACGGAGCCCACACCGCAGCAGCGTGAACGCCCTAACCCGGCTGGTGTGGGCCTGCGCGGGCGACTTTGAGTCTGCGCGGGGCGAGTGTGAGCCTGCGCCGGGCGAGTGTGAGCCTGCGCAGAAAACTGGGGCTCACGTGGTTGAGCGCAAACAAACGTGGGCAAACACCAGAGAGCCCGTGCTGTTCTCCACCGGTGACAGCAATGTGAGTCTTTAATTTTTCACTTTCCCTCCCAAGTCTATGATATTTGGGAGTATGGGAATAATCGTATTAGTCACTAACCTCAAGAAGTGTACTTTTTTGAATGATCTTTGTTGCTCCTAAAGTATCAGTTGTAAGTTGGGTGGACAGCTTTAGTAAATAACAATACAGGAATGCTAGTGTAATTAGTATCTCAGGTAATACAAGGATAATTTATTAAGTATAAGCATGCTCTGTGTAATATTTGAGGCATACTTAGATCAAAAATTATTCCTTGTTTTTCATCCGGGCGTCCTGTAGTTCATCTGGCAACGCTACTTACCAAGTTAATGGTCTTATTAAAAAGTAGCACTATCACAACCAAAAATTTTTGCTTGGAAACAGTGACTCGAGGTCCCGGTTGACCGCATCACCTTGCATTCTCAGTGGTCTCACTGTCATTTAGTGATGCCCAGGTACAAGATTGCATTTGAAGTACATACTTGCATAGTGAAATAATGTTATGTGTGCTTTATCAGAGTATATGCAATTTTTAAAATTTATTCTAATTAATGTTTAACCCTGCCTTTTTCAATGGATCCAACATACTTTGTCCCCAAATTAAATGCCTCTCTCTAAAAACCAAATGGAAACAGGTATGGGCATATTTATGCCATATGGCTTTACCTACATGAATGAAACCATCTGAATACCAGATTTACAGTTTAGCAATTGGCCTGTAGCTGGGCTCTTTCTTCCTTTCTAGGCGGAGTCCCCTGAGAGTTGCCTAGTTCACCATCCAATAGCTACAACTTTGTGTCATGGCAATAAGCCTGACAAGTAGAGTTATCTGAGTTCTGAGCAAAAGTTAGTTTAATCTTCCTGATTCGGAACATAGCTTGCAGGTGATAAGTATGTGCCGTGAAGAGGTTTTTGAGGTGGGGACAGTACACAGTCTTGGATGGACTCCACAGAAAAGGGTAGAGATACCAAGGAAAGGAAAACAGTACCATTGTTCACATATAAAATATTAAGCCTCTGGAATGACTGGACAAAGCAACTATATAGAATCACCTTGGGGGAGATCAAAAGGGAGATTCAGTAGAGCTAAAAGAGACATGCAACCACATGCCACCAATGCAAACCAAGGATGGTTAGACAGAAATAGCCCCCTGCAGATATTTTGTCACAGCCACTCCAAATAAAATCTTATTCTTTGAATCCACAATGCAGTCTTTATGCTCATCATATTTTCTGAAATCACAGTACTCGTGTCAATATAAATATAGAAATTGAAAGTGTTTTCCTTCATGCTCCAGATTTTTGAGAAGATAACATTATTTAGATCAATGACAGTTCAGCTCAAAGCACAGTGAATTGGGGGGGAGGGATAGTTAAAACGTAAAAGTCAAGGTGTTCTCTGTGGTTTTATACTTTTGTTTAAAAAATTAGTTATATTTCAAGGTGTTTGATTTGTTGCCTTCCATTCGTATAGAAGAAACAGGAAAGACATCTGTAATTAGGCGTACTTTGGAATGATTAGACATTTAATATGCAATAAGATATTTGCTAAAGAAGTATGACTATGGTTAGAACAGAAAACAGGCTCCAGGGTTATGTCAAGTTGCAAAGTGATATGTATGCGAATGAATTCTCAGGCTCATTAATCATTTTTATACTTGAAGTGCTAAACTGCTAATGTTACACTGAGTGAAAATGAAGTAATTAAGGAGTTTAATAGCTACAGTCTTTTGAGGAGAAAACAAGTTGATAATGTTTCTTTTAATATGTTACATAAATTGGATTTTTTTGTTAAATTACAAAAACCAGGTTCATCTCGTATGCAGCTTTATTTATTTATTTGTTTGTTTATTTATTTATTTATTTGACAGAGAGAGATCACAAGTAGGGAGAGGGGGGGGGGCAGGTTCCCCGCTGAGCAGAGAGCCCGATGCGGGGCTCGATCCCACGACCCTGAGATCATGACCTGAGCTGAAGGCAGAAGCTTAACCCACTGAGCCACCCAGGCACCCCTCGTATGCAGCTTTAAATGGCACAAGTCATTTGATTATATTTGTATATGAGGTCAATAGATGGCTATGTAAAGGCAAGGCAGTTTGCTAAACCATCACATTTATAAGAGAAAGTCTGTGTTACCAAGAGCACACAAACACCTATCAGGTTCTCACCCTTTTGCCTTTTGATGTTGTAAGGCACTATTTCTCACGTTATCTGTGGTGAAGAGCCAGTTTTTGTTCCTTTGTTCTCAACTCATCACAGATAAATTCTTTTGTAAAATACAAAACAAATTACTTGAAAAATGAAACAAAAAGACATAGAAAATGCTTACCTGTTTTTAAGTTACTGGATTCGATGGCCATAACAGTAATCAGTCAAATTTCTATAAAAATCTCTAACCTCAATTACCCCACAGACCAAAAATAGCGGGAGGATTTAGAGCAGCCCACACTGAGATGAACTACTCTAAAAGCAGAAGTCTGGGGAGCAGTGTGTTGGTCATAGACTGACACCAATTCACATAAGGGCTGCATGCTCAAGTCACCTCTAGGCCAGGGATGCCAGTGACGAGCTAATATCCCGTGTTAGCCTCTGCTGCCTTTACCAAGGTCTGTGAATTTGTCTCGGTAAGGGTAAGAACAGCACTCATGGTTAAATGTGTCTGTGAGGTTCCTTTCATGGGAATTGGCTTCTTTCTTCTTTCTTCTTTAGTAACTCTAAATACATTCCCCCCGCCCCCACCCCATTCATTCCCCTTCCTTTTCTTTCATTCTTTTTTCTTCTTCCCATTTGGGTAGCACTTCCATGCAGTTAAAACCAAAACAAAACAAAACAAAAACAGAAACAAAACCTTGACCTTGGAGATGGGCAGAACTGGGTTTGAACTGAGGCACTGCTACATACTGACTATGAGAAGGCAGTCCTGGAACTCAGTTCTGTTAAGTCAGGGTTTCTCATCTGTAAAATGGCCATAATATTATCTTTCACACAGTATGAATGGGATTCTAAAATTAGGTCACCAACCCCATAAATTATTCCCCCCAAATGGTTCTCACATCTATTTCTACACTTTTATCCTCCTTGCCACTGCTTCAGCTCTTTTCTGAGGTTTTGAAATTAATGCTCCATGGGACACTTGAGTGGCTCAGTCAGTTAAGCATCTGCCTTCGGCTCAGGTCAATGATTCCAGGGTCCTGGGATGGAGCCCCATATTAGGCTCCCTGCTCAGTGAGGAGTCTGCTTCTCCTTCTGTCCCTTTTCCCCCACTTGTGTTCTGTTTCTCTCAAATAAATAAATAAAATCTTTTAAAAAATAAAATCATCCTCAAAAATAAAATAAAATAAAATCCTGCTCAAGTCAATCTCTTGCTTGGAAACTTCTCCAGAGGCTCATTCACTATGACCTATGGAGAAAAGTTCAGAAGCCTGAAAGTTTAGAAGCTGTCACAGATCTTAATAGTTAAACTCTTTAAACATTAGTTGGTAAATAAGAGCTTCCCTATACTCAAGCCATGCAGGCTAAGCCCAGCACACCTCTTTTCAACCCTGCCATCATCCAGCATCCAAACAGTTAATTCGGGTGTTATATGCAAACAATGAATCATGGAACACTGCATCAAAAACTAATGATGTACTGTATGGTGACTAACATAATAAAAATTTTTAAAAAATAGAGAAAGAAAGGAAAAGGAAGGAAGGAAGGAAGGAAGGAAAGGAAAGGAAAGGAAGAAAGAAAGAACGAACAGTTAATTCTTGGTAGAGTAAAGGAAAACACCTCCCACTCTCCAGCAGAGCTGTCCTGATAGGTAGTATACGAGCCTTACCAGATAGAAAATATTTTGAATATCTCTCCTGCTTACAAATCCTTCCCTCTTTAGTCTTAGACTACTTTTCCCTTTTCCAGGCAAAGGAAGTGGTGTACATATGGTCCCTTCCCTGTTCTTTGGGCACATGCTGCACTAAGGCAGGGACAAGCATGCAGCACAATTTGACTCTAATATGAAGCATATATTTGAAGATAAGGTCAGGCTTGACATTTACCACACTCAGAAGGGCATAGGTGCAACAGATAACAACATTATAGAATATAGAATGTTCTTTGATCATCAGAAAGCTTTATTCTGATATATCCAAAGGGTATCACATGTAAATTGGTTTTCCTTATTATCAACTCATGTTCTATTTTGCATATTAACATTTTTATTAATTATTATAGTTTCACGGTAGAAATAATTGTTCATTTTAGATTCCATCTCCTAAAGCTAGTGGTTTTACATATATAAACACAGAATATTATAATTATAAAAACCTAGCCCATTTAAAATAATTTTTCACTGTGATTAATTTAGTTAAAAATATATTACTAAGCCTTCTCAGTAATCCATTTAGTTTCAAGATTACTTAATATAACAAATCCCTGCCAGCCACAAATATTTGGAACCAAACTTGACCACAGTCAATTAATAAATTCTTCAGCATTTACTCGTTAATGCCTGCATATATGAACTTTTATATCACCTAGCCATTGCTATAGAAATGCTAATTTTCTATTTTCTTTTTAATGACACAGTACTTATCCTCAACAAAATTTTATTTTCTTTTTTTTTTTTTTTTTTTTTTTTTTTTTTTTTTTTTAGATTTTTTTATTTATTTATTTCACAGCGGGAGAGAGATCACAAGGAGGCAGAGAGGCAGGCAGAGAGAGAGAGGGGGAAGCAGGCTCCCTGCGGAGCAGAGAGCCCGACGCGGGCCTCGATCCCAGGACCCTGAGATCATGACCTGGGCCGAAAGCAGAGGCTTTAACCCACTGAGCCACCCAGGCGCCCCAAAATTTTATTTTCATGCATCAATTGTGTATTAATCTTAAACACGTGTATGGCACTCCATGGAGTTAGACAGACTTTGTTAAAGAAATGTTAGTATTTTTAATTTTGTTTTAGAGACAAACTTGCCTTTGTCAATTGAATTTTATTTTTATACATCGATTCCACATTTGATTTGAAAACTAGAGGGCTGGTTCTCCTCCTGTAAGAAAGAAGCAGTCTAGGGCGCCTGGGTGGCTCAGTGGGTTAAAGCCTCTGCCTTCGGCTCAGGTCATGATCTCAGGGTCCTGGAATCGAGCCCCGCATCGGGCTCCCTGCTCGGCAGGGAGCCTGCTTCCTCCTCTCTGCCTGCCTCTCTGCGTACTCGTAATCTCTCTCTGTCAAATAAATAAATTAAATCTTAAGAAAGAAAGAAAGAAAGAAAAGAAAGAAAGAAAGAAAGAAAGAAAGAAAGAAAGAAAGAAAGAAAGAAAGAAGCAGTCTTAAACACAGGAAACCTAAAGCTGACTAGACTCGGAGCTGAGTATAAATCAAAGCACCTTTTTTGGTAATACGGAACATTTGAGAATGGAAAGGGGCCAAGGTGTACATTTAGGTCTGGCCCATCTTTGAGTTATAAATATTATTATTGCCTACTCTGCTTTCTCCCCAACCTCTTCTTGCCAAAACTATTTTTAAATTAGTCTTGTAATACTTTCTTCTTTTGCTGGCCTTGCTGACTTATTCTATGTTATCCATTCCCAGTGTGATGAATCTCTTTATATTTCTTTGTGACTCTTCTTTGATATAAGCTGGTGGTGTCTGCTGGCAGTTGACATTTGCTCAAATAGTTAGGATCACCCGTCCTATCTATTCCCTAAGAACTGTGCAGATATGAAATAATCCCTTCTTAATCTCTTCATTTTGAAAGCACATAGTTTTGAAAATGCCTTTTTCTTCTGTATAACAGTGCTCTTCAGTATACACACTTCTAGTTACTCAATGTCCTGCCATTCCTTAAATAACAAATTTATATTGCAACAATTTGATTTTGAGTGTTACATATCTAATATTTCATATCTCACTTCACCCTTTATCTCTTGCATCTAATATAAATCTTGGCTTTTCTACTTTAGGGAAAAACCACAGGATCTTCAGGAATAAAATCTTAGTTCTTATCTAAAACATCTAGTATTTAATGACTAATTTTTTTAGAAGATTAGGAAAGGAAAACACATAGTAAACAGCCATTAACTCCATTATAAAATTAAAATGCTAATCGATTTTTTAAGAGATTGAAAATACCTAATGCACTACAGTTCATTATTTATTCTGGGCATGACATGAGAAAACAAAAATTTTGTCAGTTGAACTTAGTTGCAACCTCATAATTCCCACCACAAATGCATGTGTATGCACACATACACACATATACAAATAATCATCCCTACTTTGGAATAGGAGAGGTTTCACAGATGAAGAGTAACAGGAGGGCGCCTGGGTAGCTCAGTGGGTTGAAGCGTCTGCCTTTGGCTCAGGTCATGATCTCAGCGTCCTGGGATCCAGGCCCGCATCGGGCTCCCTGCTAAGTGGGGAGCCTGCTTTCTCCTCTCTCTCTGCCTGCCTCTCTGCCTACTTGTGATCTGATCTCTCTCTCTGTGTCAAATAAATAAATAAAATCTTTTTAAAAAAAAGAGTAACAGGAGTGGTTTTCCCTTATACAGGTATAAAAAAGTCAAATGAAAATAATGCAAGTAGGAATGTTTCCCCTCCTCCCCATTTCTCCATCATCTAAAACTCAGAGCACTGGCCCTAAAACTAATTTTTTTTTCTGTTTGTTTGTTTCTAGGCAGATTCTTCACCACCATCAAGGAGGCCCTGGAATCTTCATTTTAAACCAGCAAGTAAACAGTAATTAATCTCTTCATTGTTTTTCTACCACTGTCTTTTCGCTTCTCTGGTTACTAAAAAGTTAAATCATTTGCCATAGCTTAAAATATCTTTACAAAGCCATAATGTAAACTAGGTAATAACATCTTATGAAAACATACTTAAAACAAACTGAGGAAACTGAGATAATTTGGGAAACAGAAATTCATTCATTCAACCAATATTTCTGGGGCATCTATTTAATGTCAGGTACTTAGCTCAGTGCTAGACATTCTTTCTCAGTGGGGAGTCTGCTTCTCCCTCTCCTTCTACCCCTCCCCCTGTTTGTGCAGGTGCTTTCTCAAATAAATAAATAAAATTCCTAAAAAAATTTAAAAAATAAAACACAATACTGTTGACTCTAACAAAAATTTAGATAAATATCTTTTGGCCTAGTATACAAGAGGTGGATAAATGTTACTTCCCCAAATCTTATTCGTATGGGTTTTCTACCCCAGAATGCCAGAAATTATAAAATCTCCAGTAAGCCTCTCACCCACATGAAAATGTTTGTGAATACCAACTGTCAACTTCTAGTTCAGGATAATCATGACCCTGAACTCCAATTTCCAGCTCTCTTAGATGTGTTTATTCTACTCTTTACTTGTATGCACAAAGTTCTAGCACATGCAAGGACAAAATTAGAGGAGGGGTGTTTAGATATACATCAAAATTGTAGCTTTCAAATTTCCAACTGCCTCAATCCATCAAGCCAGAATTCTCAGCTTTTTCCATGCTTCTACAAGGGTCAGATAGTCAATATTTACAAGCATTTGTCTACTTTATCAAAGAAAAACATCTTTGAAATTTGAATGTGAAATATAGAAATGTCCATGTATTTAATATTTCTTTAATCAGGTTCCTTTAGGACCTCACTTTGGAAGGATAATTAAGTCCCTTATACTGGGAATCTCTTTTCCTCCCCCTCAGTTTATTTTCTTCTCTTCTATTATCAGCCTGTCTGCTCAAATGTCCCTAGAATAATATGGGGGAAGAAATAATGTAGACCAAGGTCATAAATCAGAATTTCATTAGAGTCAGACAAAATGGAGAGGGGGGATGGCAAAAGTGAAATTTCAAAACCTATCTTTGTTACAGTGAAAATAATTAAGTGAAAACATCCTGAACTATGAACCACTAATAATTAACTTCTACCTTTAGAAGTTATATAGATTCAAACATCCAAATATTATACATTCAATATTATCCATGTATTTAACAAATATTTATTGAACATCTACTGTATGCAAAGCCCTATGCAATAGACTAAAGACATAATGATAGCAATATGGACAGAGTATCTGTCCTCATGGAATTTATAGTCTGGTAGGGATGGAAGACTCTAATAAACAAATTTAAAATTACAACTGTGCCAAATGCTAGGTATACGTCATGATGAATGTAAGGAGATTTGACCTATTTGGGGAGGTCATGGAAGGTATCTGGGATAGAATATGAACGACAAGTAGGAAATAATTTAGGCAAAGAGGAGAAATAAGAACAGCCCAGGCAGAAGGCAAAGGCTCTGTGATGGGACTGGATGTAACAAGGATAGGGACCGAAAAAAAGCTTATGAGTCTGGAATTCAGAGAGGGGTAAGCCATAGGAGTTGAATCTGGAGGGTGGGTGAGGGGAACCACTGGGAGAGGCACTGAGAATGTAAAGAAAAAAGTGAACAGTATGTGGTTCCTGCCCTCCAGAACTCAAAAGGGGAGATCCAACCTCCAATGGAAATGCAAATTCATTAGGTACCTTGGGAGGACTAGTGGCAGCAGAATGGAGCAGTGAGTCAGAAGAGTAGCACAGAAGACCCTACCTGTGTGGACAGTGTCTGAGTTGGGCACTAGAGGATGAGAAGGATAAGGGAGAGAAGGAAAGCAACAGCAAGGGTGTGAGCCAGAAGGCAGAAAATGCTTGACATCAGAAGCAGCTAGATTAAGAAAAAAAAAAAGCAACTAGATTACTAACTAGCTTGACATCTTATCCTACAAGTTGCTTTTTTCAGTTCTTAATTTTTTCCCTCTTTTTAACAAAACCCTAATTCCACATCATGGCCATGTGTTTCAAAGAAATACGGACATTTTTACACCATTCATTATTAATCTATTCTAGGCTTATGTCTGGCCTTCATCTTCAAGCACGCTGTCATTGTTTCCAATTTGCTTTTTAGTTATTTTTCTTTTTCTCTAGAAGTGTTCAGCAGTCATTGGGCCTCTGGAAGCATTCATCCCAATGAAATTCACTGATGAATTTTAAGATTCTGTTTTTTCTTTCATTTACTTTCATATATAAAATATGCAAGTGACTTTGCTGCTCAGAAGAATAATTAAGAAGGTCTTCTCTTTAGTTACTGCCTTCACTTGGGGGCTAATCGAGTACTTACACCCCTCAACTCATGTTACAAATAAAATACATACAGTGTTGGCCTTTAGTTAAATTGTCAGTTTCCATTATAAATTCTATTTTCAAACCTCTCCTTGTATGCTGTTATTAAGAGAAAAAAGTATTTTTAATGATCTGTTACCTTCGCAAATGATCAGGAAGTGATTATTTGTTTGGTGTTCTTTTTTGCTGGTGGATGCATCAAAAGGCTTTTTTTTTTTGTTTTTTGGGGGTTTTTTTTGTTTTTTTTTTTATTTTTTATTTTTTTAAAGATTTTATTTATTTATTTGACAGAGAGAGATTACAAGTAGGCAGAGAGGCAGGCAGAGAGAGAGAGGAGGAAGCAGGCTCCCCACTTAGCAGGGAGCCCGATGCGGGCCTCGATCCCAGGACGCTGAGATCATGACCTGAGCCGAAGGCAGAGGCTTTAACCCACTGAGCCACCCAGGCGCCCAAAAGCCTTTTTTTTTTTTTAAGATTGTATTTATTTATTTGACAGAGAGAGACACACCAAGGAGGGAACACAAGCAGGGGGAGTTGGGAGAGGGAGAAGCAGGCTTCCTGCCAAGCAGGGAGCCCAATGCGGGGCTCAATGCTGGGCTCGATCCCAGGACCCTGCGATCATGACATGAGCTGAAGGCAGACACTTAATGACTGAGCCACTCAGGCACCCCTAAAAGGCTTTCTTTTTTTAGAGCTTGGAGCAGAAAATGTAATAGCAAGAAATATTAGCATGCTTTGTCAATGATATTATTCTAAGATCAATTTTTGGCTATTTTTTATTCTTTTCTTTTATAATGTTGATAGTATTATAATATGGTGCACCAAAGTACCTTGCTGGTAAGTATTTTTACCACCTGAACCTTTCTACAGGAAATATGATTCCCTAGTTTCATCTGCTATTCCTTTTCAAGGATTTCTTATATAAGAGTGTATGTCAGGTTAATTTATCTGGCTTCATTTCATGTAGACCAAGGTCATGAGTTTAATTTCTTTGGAGGCAGCTCAGTGTTTTAAAAGGGAACTAAATTTGGTCCCAAACAGACCTGATTTTCGATCACAACTCTTCCACCCCCATTCCTACCCTAACCCACCCCTTTCCCAGGTCACAGGAGAAAGAATGCCCTATTCTGTCTGGCCCCAAGACCCTTCCAAATCAGCTTTACTCTAAAACACAGTTCTCCCTATAAATCATTAAAAACTAAGATTTAGCCACTATTGTGGGTTTACTTGTGCCTTTTTCTGGGTCAAGTTAAGGTATTTAGACAGATTTCTTAGTTTCTATGAGCCTCAGTTGCTCATCTTTAAAGATTTATTTTAAAAAGATTCTCACAGGGTTCTTGTGACCCCTAAGTGTGTCAAGCATCAAATGCAGTGTCTGACACTTACTAATTGCTGAACAAACATTAACACTTTTCTTCCTATGCTTGATATTTTTTTTCATCTATGGAACAGATAGACTGGTAAATCATATATTGCTGGTATAATATTGGGAAGAATCAAGTTCCATTCAGAATTATCTTACTCTCCCATATATCCCAAATAGCTTTTGTATCCCAAGTGTTTTATTACCTATGAGGCAAAGTTTTAAAAATATATATGTATTTGAAATGATTTATGGGTATTTAAAGGCAAACATTTAATCTGCCCCATAAGCTTTATATGACTATAATAAAAGACACTGGCGGGGCACCTGTGTGGGTTCAGTCATTAAGCGTCTGCCTTCATCTCAGGTCATGATCCCTGGGTCCTGGGATTGAGCCCTGAATCGTGTTCCCTGCAAGGCGGGATGCCTGCTTCTCCCTCTCCCACTCCCCCTGCTTGTGTTCCCTCTCTCACTGTGTCTCTCTCTGTCAAATAAATAAATAAAATCTTTAAAATAAATAAATAAAAGACATTGGAGGGTTTTTTTTTACTTAAAGTATTTTATAAATGAGGATAATAACTCCTAGCAGGTTTATTGCTACAAGTATGTAGGGTAATAAATGTAAAGCACTTAGTATAGTATAGTGCACAAAGTTAAGTCCTCAATAATAGTTAATTATGATTCTTATTATTTTAAAGGGGGCTTTTATTTATTTAAGAAGTACACTAAATTATACAGTGCTGGTACAGTTAAAAAGAGAAGGAGAGATCACAAGCACAGGAGAGAAACAGACGGAGGGAGATAGAAAGTGAGAGAGGAGAAAGTTTCCATTTTACCTATCTGGAATAGGACCTATTCGCTCCAGCTTTTGCCCCATACTAGCTGAATGACCTTGCGCAAGTCAACCTCTGAGCCTCAATTCTTCCCCCTAACTCCTAGAATGATTCATTTCAGCATCGAGCAAATGTTTACTGAGCACCTACCATAAGCCAGACACGATGAACTTTACTATAATGGCAGATATAAAAGTGATCTGTACATTATAAAACGCCACTCAAACAACTGCAGCTTCCTGTGTTCTGGTGATTGGTTATAAAATGGGTTAACACTTCAGCTGCCTGACAAAGGAGTTTGGACTTAATGCTCTACTTATCAAGATGCCATTCCTGTGAAGCCTCATGACACTAAAACACAGGTCCTCACTTAGTGCCTAACACAGGACCAGACATAGAAGTGTGCTCAGGTGGATGTAGGATAATTGATGGGCTGCTATTATCAGTTTCCTTCACTTTTATACACTTACTAAATCCCAGGTCATGCAGAGAACCCCATGCTCATGTAGCAATGCCAGAGCACAGCCATTTATATATACATACGTACATTAAAGCCTGGTATCTAAGATACAAAGACTTTGGTGGTAAAAATGGAGGTCCAAAGGTAGCCTGGTCCATAGAAGGCTTTATAAAAAGAAATGTGATATTAAAATATGTTCCAGTCTTTATTGTGGTATATTGGACAAATATTTTATGCTATATTGAAAAAAATCTGGATCAAGCTTCCTTGAGCTGATAAAATACAAGTGTGGAAACTCACATGATACAATTAGATTGGCACAAGCAAAAAGATTGACTCTACTTGTTTTTATTGTTCTCTTTCGCTAAATGTGATATACTTCTTTATTTGGGGCTAATTTATTAAGTTGGTTTTCTATTGGAACAAAAATCCATTCAAGTTAATTTTACTTTAAAATACAGTCCCAACCCCACCGTAAACAACTAATCCCCAAATTCAGCCAGTGTGGTGAGTTGACATATATTTTATTCTATGGTTTTTTTTTCTTTACTGAAGGAAATTTGTGTCATAGTCATGCAGCTGTTTCACAAAGGCTGAACCTTGTTACTGATAGGGTATCATTTCCTTGGTCAAAATGCATTTTTACATTTACTTGCCCACCAGAATATAGCATGAAACTATTCTCAGAGATTCATTAGCTGGACCTCCCTTTGGCAATGATGATTGTGTTTCCCCCTCAGCATTGCACTTGAGGTAGAACACAATTAGCACTCCATCAAAAACCATTTTGGAGGATACAAATTCTAGTTGGCGTCCAGATCAGACTTCTGAAAAGAACTGAATTATACACTATAAATAAAATGCTTATTTATTATCAATTGTATGGGGAAATGCATGTACAGGGAGGGTTGGTTGCTTTCCAGTATAAAGTATTTCTTCATCTTTTGAAATAAAGATGGTTGCAAAGAGGTTAGACAGAACATTCTTCAATAAATGCTGTACTGTGGAAGTTAAGAAATAATGGAATCTGATCCTATCTACGAAAACTTCACATCATGGAGGCAAGAATAGAGCGTGTGAGAACAGTAGTATCCCAGCCCCCACCCCTTAATCACCACCCTTAGAAGATGCCATAGAACATAGGGGAAGGAAGGGAAAATAAAATAAAATGAAATCAGAGAAGGAGGCAAACCATAACAGACTCTTAACTTCAGGAAACAAACTAAGGGTTGCTGGAGGGGAGGTAGAGGGGGATGGGGTAACTGGGTGATGGGCATTAAGGAGGGCACTAGATGGAATGTGCACCGGGTGTTATGTGCAACTGATGAATCATTAAATTCTACCCTTAAACTAATAAAAGATGCCATATCTGAAAAACTATGGTTTCCCAGATTTAAGACCCTAGATTTTAAGGGGAAAAAATGATTTGAGTTGCTGGAAGCACTGCCCCATTAATAAAGTATTTTGAAGTCTTAAAATGGAAAAACTCTAAATATCTTTTTGGTCAGATCTAGGAACCCAAGGTACAAATCATTTGACAGCTGATGCACTAAAAGTGTTCAGAAATGCTCTTCTCTGGGAATTTTAAAGACTATGGTAAACCAAAACCTTTCAAGGATGCTTTAAATGCAGTTCTGTCCAGAAGAAGTAGGAGAGATTAGATGGCATGTCAAGCTTCCTTATGACCCTGTAACTGTCATGCTAAAATACCTATAGTGCAGAGGAGCCATGCTATCCTATGTGATTCAGTGTAAACACAATTGAAAAAAGAAATGTTCAACATAATAGGAAATAGAAAATACCAAACACCATTTAGAATGAAGGTGAGGGTAGATAACAAGACATGGATTAGTTAGGTACTATTTGTTCTCAAATGATAAGTATTTTTGTAACCTAAAATAAAGGGATTTCATAACACAGTGACAGTCCTGGCTTGGTTTGGTTTGCTTTGAGTGGCTCTTATACAGCTGGCTAATTCCACAGAGATGAACAAAAATCACACATAAGTGGTAAAAAGGGAACTTAGTGATTGTCTGGATAAGAAGTCAGCAAATTTTGCCTGTCAATGTCCAGACAGTAAACATTTTAGGCTTTGTAGAACATAGAGTCACTGTGGCCAGTGCTCAGCAATGCTGCTGAAGCACAGGAGCACAGAAGCAGCTGTAGACAATACCGTAAACAAATGGGGGGTGGGACTGTGTTTCAATAACATTTTATTTATAGATGTTGAAATTGGACTTTCATATAACTTTCATATAAAATAATGCAAATACTATGAAATATTTTAACCATTAAAAATGCCAAAACCATTTGCATTGCAGGCCATACTAAACCATGTGGTGGACTTCAGCTTTTTTAGCCCAGTGATTTCCAAACTACCTTTTTTGTAGTAGATTCTTCTCTTCAAATGAAAATATACACATATAGCAAGACAGAGCAGGTTTGCATTAACTGAAGGGCACCGACCTAGACTACTTGCTGCTCCCAGAGGCCTCCCAAGGCCTAATTCCCCACTTTGCCCCACAGTTAAGACTAAAGTTCCTCAGAGCACAATTTAGAATCCATGACCCTCACCCAAGCCACTCAGATTCCTCCTGAAGTATCAGAGGCCCATGAAAATAAAATAACTCTTCTACAGCATGCAAATCATTTTAAGTGGACAGATTTCAAAACATAAGCTCCTTCTTGTGTCCTGGCTTTACCTTCCCAACAAAACAACAGCACAAAGTTTTAGGGGTAAAACCCAAGTTGAAGTTATGTGTGACAGCCAAATAAAAGAACAAAATGTTTGGTTATCTGATAGAAAAGTCACTGCCAGTGAGTCCCGTTTTGTTTCCAATGATGGCATTCCCAACTTTGGGGATAAAATTGCTCAATATACCATTTCCCAACGTACATCCCAAATAACACTAATGTCATGTTCCCAGAGATGCAAAAAAAAAAAATTTAATTCCAGGCAAAAACACAAAAAAATTTCCCTGATCAAACAAGTATACACTCTATTCCCCTCTTAGTAATTCACAATGCACATTAGCATATTAAAGGATCTGAGAAGCCTTATAGGAAAGAATCCTATTTAGCTTTATTTAACTAGCATTTCCCTAATGCATATTAAAATGGAACTAATTTTATTCTTCCTGTGTTTTTTATTCTGTGTTCTTTTTCTGGATCTACACTTTTTAGTGGAGATGAAAGAAATTAGGAGCTGGTTTTCTGCTCAAGATAGTTTGGTGACACTCAAAAGTTTATTAATATAGTCAACAAATACAAGTTGTGTGCTTACTGTATGCCTGGTATTGCTCCAAGCTCTTGGAATAATGTGGTGAACAAGATAGATGTGTTTTCTGCTCTCACTGAGTTTGTATCACAGTTAAGGAGACAGATAATTAAACAGTTAAATAAATTCATCCATTCCACAATGATTTCTTGAGTACCTACTTTGTGCCAGGAACTGTTCTAGCACCTAGGGAGTCAGACAAATGCCTACCCTGTGGCTTACCTGAAAGATAGGTGGATGATAAAACTTACCTTTTCTTAAGCTTTTATATACCAGGCATTGTTCTATCTGCTTTACGTGTGAGAATCAAAAACATCTTTTCCAATATCGGACATTGAGGACTAAAGCTACCTACTGTTACATGGCCACAACAGTGTGACTTTGACATCCTCATTATTTTATTTTCCCAAGTTTCTTGTCAAAGAAAATGGCTTGATTGATCATTACAGGGACTTTCCAAAAGACCCATCAACTCTTCAATAGAAAGAATCAACAGAGCACTTACATCCTAAGATTCTTTGAAACCTCTCTTAAAATTCCCATTTTCCTGTTTCTACCAATCCAGAATGATATGTCCTGATTCTTATCCAATCCTAATAAAATCTCTTCAAAAAAAAACCCTGTTAAATCAGGCTTCCAATTCTCAATAAATTCTGACCTCGCCTTCCCCACTTAGAGACACAGCCAAAGTTCTACTAAATTCTAGTAAGTTCTCCCTTTTTTTGTTTAAAGATTTTATTTATTTATTTGATAGAGAGAGAGGGAGAGAGCACAAGTAGGCAGAGCGGCAGGCAGAGGGAGAGGGAGAAGCAGGCTCTCTGCTGAGCAGGGAGCCTGATGCGGGACTCGATCCCAGGACTCTTGGATCATGACCCCAGCCAAAGGCAGCCGCTTAACTGACTGAGCCACCCAGGTACCCTAGTAAGTTCTCCCTTATCATTGTTGTTTTACAACAGGTTTTGTTGTTGATATTTAGGGAACTCATTTATGACTCACAAGAGCCTGTGAGGTTGGTACCATCACCTTCTTATTTAATGGATGGGGAACCTAAGGCACATATAGTCAAAGTAATATGCCCAAGGTCCTATAGCTAGTAAGTAGCAGAACAAGGATTTGAACCCAGGCTATCCTAATTTAGAGGCCATAATTTTGTATAGGGATGAGTGCCATCATGAAGTGATGTTGATTGAATTCATGGGCTGATATAAATAGGAGGAGGTGATATTTGAGGGAGACATGAATAAGAAAGAGAAAGACAGACTCACTCCAGGGAGAAGCAACCAGCGAGGGCAGGAATGAGCTTGGCTTACTCAAGGAGGAGAAAGCTAGTGTGGCTGGAAAGTAAGAAGAGAAAGAGAGCAATATTAATTGAAGTCAGCAAGGAGGCAAGGGACAGCAGCCTAGGATCTTTTAATCTGAGTTTGGATTTTATTCTGATTAAAATGGGAGGCTTTCCAAGAATTATAAGCAGGGATATGAGGAGTTGTGTTAAGGTTAAAGACTTAGGAAACATAATTCTTTCTGCCTATGAAATTAGAACCAGGAATACTATTCTGCCTCTTATTTTAAATGATACTTATTCCAAGCAAAAATAACCTAGATGATTGATCTAAGAAACACCTGTGTCTAAAAGAATCAACTCAGCAACATCTTTGTCAAGACTCACTTCATGACCCTATTCTCAAGGTACCCACCAATCCAGAGCTACTCTCTAATAAACTGTCCAATCTCAACCAGCCTTGGCCTAGCAAGACCCACCTTAAATTCACCCAGCCCAAGACCTGAACTACAATAAATAAATACCTTACCCTAATTTCCAAATTTTGAGCTCCTACTAAGACTCTGTCAAGTTATGTTCTTCAATATTGTAACAGATTCAAAATTTTGAATTTGCATGATCGACAGATTTTTCTGGTGTTCTTATGGGGAGTCAACAGCTGACACTACAAACAGCAGACAGGAAAACAGACCAATGAGGAGACTCTTGAAAGAGTGCTGGAGGCAGATGGGGATAAACTAAAGTGGAAGGAGCAGAAAAGGAGAGAAGTGATTTGACTTGGGTATATTTTGCAGTTGTAGAGGTTTAGGGAATGAGAAGAACAAAAAATATATAGATTTTTATTGTTAGTTTTTAAATTATCAGGATTAATTTCAACCTGGGCACCCACATAATGGTAGTGTCATATACTACATAGAGAAGCTGGAGGAAGATCAAGTCTGGGAGTGGAGGGATAAACAAGAATTCCTTTACAGGAATGTTTAATTTGAAGAGCCTATTAACCATTGATTGGAGTTATCCAATAGGCATTTGGAATTATGCTACTGTGGAGATGTCACAGTCATTCAGTTTACAATTCAGCTAACTTGGATGTTTTTCAAGGCTACTAAGGAACTAAGGGAAACAAGAAGTGAGAGATAAATTTGCAAGGGCCATGCAAAGGCAGCTAAATGTTATTTTTATGTTTGAGCAAATGTTATCTCTGGGATATGAAATGGAAAGATCTGAGAATAAAAATTATGGAATGAAAGGAGTAACAATTGGGAATACATATAGTGCTAGAGACAAATTGAAATTGCTACTAAGAAGTGCTCTAAAAGTATTACTTGTAGGATTTTCTCTTTATATCCATCTGACTTGTTTCTGTCCCACAGAGGAGAAAATCACCAATTTTTCGCTTTCAGCACCACATGTATATTCAGAATTGCCATATTGCTTTGCTCTTTAGAAAGGTAAAAGATTCAACATTACGTTGAACAAACCTGCAACTACAATGAATTTAGAAAGGATAAATATTGCTGCTATGATTGTGCTATCATTTGAAATCAATTAAACCATAACATTATATTAGTTAGGATTTTTACTCATATTAGTTTGTCTGATTAGTTTGTCTAAGTGAATTTTTAGTCATTTTTGCAGCAATTTCAAGCACAGTACACTCACAGGTTATGTGCATTCACTGAGGCCATTTTAAAAGCTTCAGTGTTTATAACCCTCCAAAGACAGACACAGCATTTACTGAAATTATCAAAATGTGACTTACAAACACCAGTGAGGTAGCAGAGGAATCAGAGATTCTACAAATCAATATCATTATCATATTTTCAACACATACTGCATAAAGCCTAGATTTAAGAGCTGCAAAGAAAAAAAATAGAACATTAATTTTGCATCAGAATATTCATGGGCTCAATTCTTCTCTCTCATTTCCAAATTTCCGAGATTTTTCTAACTTACTCTTCCTGTAGTTTCTCCTTGCATTAATATATCATGTATATGATGACTGGGGCTAATCTTCCCAATAGCACTATTTTCGTTATGACTCTTCGAATCCTCCCTCAGTGGCTCACTCAATGACTACCATCAAATCTGAAGTTTGACCTGCAATTCAAGACCTTCTGCAGTTCAGAGAAATCTCCTTTCTGGCCTTCCCTCTCATCATATGTCCCTTTATTCAGATTTATCTCTGCAACTGTCTCTGAATAGATCGGCTCATACCTACCTCCCCATTTTACTCATAATTTTCCCCTAAAGGGATTACATCACCATCAAAACTGAATTCCTTGTCATTCTTTTCAACTCCTAATAGCTCTTTGTTTTCAGCCTTTCATACTATATAATCAATAAATATATCTCATATTTTATGGCTTTGTACAAAAATGGAGTATAAAATATGCTGAATAAAACCTATCCCATCAAAACCTGCATCAACATTCTAGAGTCATGACTCGATGGTCTCCAAATTAAAGTGTGAGCAGTGATAGGGCAAAGAAGTCACTGATTTATTTTGTTAATGCTCACAAACTTCAGGCTTGAACTTAGCAAGTTCAAAGATGATCTCCCTTGGAATTTGCCAAAAGTTTTTTCAGTTTAAGAAAATTGAGATGAACATCAAAGTATAAAGTAGAGTCCATTAATAGAGATTATACAGCAAACAAGCCTCCACTCCCATGGCTTCCCTTATCCAGGGACCCTCAGTCAGTTCAAGTCAATTAAGAGACAGACATGTGAACCATTTCTGCTGAGTGCAAGGTACTGGGTGGGCTATGCATCAATGAGCGCAACAAAGCTAGAGCTCTTAAGTAGCATCCACTCATAACTGCTTGTGTTCTTCAAAGGCAAAGATTTCATCTCCTTTATAGAATCAGGTAAATTGAAAAACAGAGGTCATGAGAATATTTCTAAATAAGATAAGATATTAAGGTGGTTAAGAATTAGATAGTTAGGGGCACCTGGGTGGCTCAGTAATTAAGCATCTGCCTTTGGCTCATGTCATGATCCCAGGGTCCTGGGATCTAACCCCACGTCGGGCTCCCTGCTCAGTGGAGAGTCTGCTTCTCCCTCTCCCACTCCCCCTGCTTGTGTTTCCTCTCTCGCTGTCTCTGTCAAATAAATAAAATCTTAAAAAAAAAGAATTAGATAATTAAGAACTCAGCGACAAGCAAGAATGAGGGACGCCTTGGTGGCTCACTCAGTTAGGGGTCCAATTCTTGATCTCAGCTCAGGTCTTGATCTCAGGGTTGTGAGTTCAAGTCCCATGTAGGGCTCCATACTGGGAGTAGAGCCTACTTAAAAAAAAGGATGCAACAAACTCAATAGCAAAAACTTGAAATCTGTGACTTCTAACAGATACAGCTACTAATCCACAAGAGACTCAAGTGTCTTCCTCCCTGAATCTGGACAACATAAAAGCATAATATATAAAAAACATTTAGGACAAAAACCTTATTTTCTGGACAAGAGAACATATTTATCTCTCTCCCTCCACCCCAGGAAATAGGCCATTTTGTTGAATAAATAGCAATAAGCCACTTTGACCTCCATTTTCCAGGATAGGGCAGAGAACCCTGCATTTTAAAGAAAGCAAGAATGGCCATCAGGTTTTTGTTTAGCCAAGAATGTGTTTGCAAGCTCAGAATCAGAGCTGAATTATTTGGCACAACAGAGAAAATTTTAGATGCTATGTGGGAAAGAGATAAAGAGAAATCAGATAGCTGGCAGCTGAAGAGAGGGACTTCAGGAAAGGAAAGCAGGCAGATGTAAAGGAAAATTTAATTTTGTTTCTATTGACTGGCATGTGATATAAATCCTCTTCTTGATCTCCTTTTAAAGTATTCTGTACTATCTATGTTGCCTACTAATGTGTTTAATTTTTTTTTTACTTTTCTACTTTTAACTTTTTCATGGGTGAGTGCAGCAAAGTACTTAGCAAATCCTCAGGGGAGACAGCGGGAGGGCCACAGTTAGGTTAAAGAAGAAAGGAATGGTAGTGTGGTAAACAGCCTCCAAGATGGCCCAAGTGATTCTCACCTCATGTGGAAAGAATGTGGAGTCTCCTCACACAATGACCAACAGGATGTCATGAACATGATGGTATGTGTGACATGTAACTTCCAAGGCTAAGTCACAAAAGATATTGCAGCTTCCAACTTGCCCTGTCTTGAACCACTCATTCTGGGAGACACCAACTGGCTTTTTGTGAGTATACTCAAATAGTCCTATGAGGGGGTCCATGTGGCAAGAAATTGAGGCTTCCGGCCAAGAGCCAGTGCTTATTTGCCAATGATGTGAGTGAGCCACCTTGGTAGTAGATTCTCCAGTTCCAGTCAAGCCTTCAGATGACTACAGCCCTAGCCAACATCTTATGACAACATCCTTTTGGCAGGTCAGTGATTCAGAAACAGCCTATCAGGGTAGTTCTTGCTTGCTTTCTCTCAGGATGTTGTAAAGAGAGAGCAAGCAAAAACTACCCTGATAGGCTGATTCTGAATCACTGACCTGCCAAAATTGTGAGGATGATAAATGCTCTTGTTTTAAATTTGGGAATAGTCTGTTATGCAGCAACAGATAACCAATACTGGTAGTTTCCTGTTATCTCACAGATTCCATTACTGTGACTAAAGGGTAAAATTTAGTTCATTGGAAGGAGCAAAGGTTTTGGATTTATACCATGAATCCACATCTGATTTAGCCACTTATTAGCTATAGGTTTTTAAAACATTTTCTGATACTTGGTTTCCTCAGAACTAAAATGAACCTTGTGATATTTGAAAAGATATTAAGGTATATAAACCACCATTGGCACACTATATTTGTGTTTATTAAATAATGACTGGTAAAACAATACTGTTAATATATTTATATTGTTACTGAAAATCCTTAAGTACAATGAAATTGCCTATGCATACTATGCAACATTCAATTCAGGTAATTCCTACAATATTTGGGCACTGTCTACATACTATAACACCTTATGTTATAACAACCTTATTGAAACCTAATAATACTCTGATGGGCCATATATGCTCCTGATTCAGAAGATGCAAGGGGCCCTGCAGATCGTATTGGACACATTTAGTGATCTCCCCCGATCCTCTTCATCCCCCTTGTAACAGGAGATGTGTTCCATTCCACACTGTGCTGTGTGATAAGGCCTTACACCTGCAACTTCTTGTGAAAGCTGACCTTGGGGACTGGAGCTGTCTCACCCTAACCTAGAACTAGAATTTCCTGAGAGTTTACTTTCCTTGAGGCAACCTATAGTCCATGGCTAACTGGTCCTGGATTACAAAAGAACAGCTCCTATGCCCTGAGACAGGGCAATCTCAGAGATGAAACTGATGCTCTAGGGCTCATCATAGGATCAAGGCAAGTGTGGGACTTCACCTGAAATTGAACCCCTGTTTACTTTATTCTCCTTTCCTCTTCTGCTCTCCTGATCCCTTGTTGGCAGTTCCTGGAAGTCCTTCCTAAATCTCTTGCACTCGAATCCTTGGATCAAGGTGTGCTTCTGAGAGAGTCCAGGCTAAGACACAGAACTTAAAGTGGGCTTGCCCTCTCACAGATAACTTTTATTTTCTGTCTTTAGGAATAAATGTAATTGATCAACCCTGAGTCAATTCAATTGTTGATCTGATTATTTGGAAATTAGCACAGCTTACAGGGGTTACTTATTTATTTTTTTTTTGTAAGCTCAAAATTCCTAGAAATGCTACTGCTTCCAACCTAGCTGACAGTCAGGTAATTGAGTTACAAGCAACATTGGTGAGAGGAATATTATTTCTAGTTAAATCCAAATTATGCACACCATGTCTAAACTATGTAATGCAAATAACATAGTCAGTGATAATAAGGGGACTAATGAACAAATATATAAGCAATACTGCATTTTCTACAATTTTAAAATTTCTTAATAAAATTACAAACTTGGAATCACTCATTGCTCCCAGGAGGAGAATGGGAAAGAGATTGATACATAATGAGCACTGCTGCCATGCCAGACAATATCTTAAAAAGTTTTACGTGCCCTTCAATTTTCATACTCCTAAAGAAGGGAGTCCCACTTTATGAAGGAAGAATCTGAGGGTCAGAGTGTTTGATTAACTTGTTTGTGGTTACAGAACCAGTATTAAGAGAATAGATTCAAGCTATGTCTGTGTATACACCGAAACTAGGCTCTTTCTATTCAGTTAGCTGCCGTCAATAACAGAATGCTGTTGTGATCACATTATTGTTACACAACTCCTATAAAATAGATAAAGTTTTGGGTGAGTCTGATTTCTTAGAATGCATATGAAAGATCCTGTCCATGTATTTCAGACCATATGGATTCACTCTGATGAATCATCTAATGCAATAGGACTCTGTGTGATATGCCTACATACAGATCAGTCCTGTGTTTAAACATGTAACATAATATATATTAATATTTTCAGCTCTCCCTCACAAGAATGTTATTTTCCCATCTCATATTGATTATCTAGCAGGTCTGAAATGAAATTGAGTAAGAAAGCAAACACACAATGCTGCACATATTTGTCTTATTGCCCAAATTGTTTGGATTAAGTTTATTAGTAGATGTATTTCCAGAGCAGTGAATATTCAGTCAGTAGATATACAGGGGAATCTAATAAGGATATAAGTATTGTGGAAAGATTGAGATAAGACAGGGTAGATATTTCACTTGAGCAATGAAACATGATAATGCTCTTGGGAAGCTAGGGCAATTTTGAATTATGTTGATGGAAGACTCTTTTCAATTTACTTGACCACCCTTCGTGGCCTGCTCTATTCTCTGACTTTGTAAGATTCATTCCAATTCTACTAACCCGTATTTCCTTCTTTGGCCCATTTGAGATCACTGTTTCTGGACAGGGCATATAATTTTATAATATATACCAAAAAATCTTTAATGATGGGTAAAGTGTTGTGGAAAATTCTTTTCTCCAAAAATTCTACTTCCCCTGTAGGAATTTTGCTTAAGAATTACCAAATCATTGACCCAGAAATTTCTTATCCTCATAAAATTGATTATTGTATGCTCTGCTTAAATAGAGCAACTTCCAGTTCTACCCTGAAAAATATTCTAAGATATATGCAAAAAGAATTTTGTTCTGAGCTAAATCCCTGAGCTCAATATTTTCATAGAATCTACATGTCCTTAATATACATTTTAAAAAATATTATTTGAGAAGACAAAATTGAAAGATTGTGTCTTATAAAATTAACTGAACAAAATGTGATCAAATGTTTTCACGACCTAATTGTCTACCATTCAGCATCTGACATTCTGCAAAAGACTTCAAAAATACAGGTGCTTAGCAAAAAGAGGAAGTAAGAACAACGGACTCTTTCCACAACATTGTATTGATTTTCAATCAGCATAGTCTTTGTGGCTTTTGTTCTCTGAAAATATCCAATATCTTATTGACTTGATATTCTTAGACATGATGTTCTAAGAGAGGATGGCTCAGATATTTAATTTCAAGCATGCTATAAGTATCTTGTTAAAAATCTAATATGCTGTACCCAAAACCTCTTGTGCCCCATTTCATACCCTTTCAGCTCACCTTTTCCTCCACCGTTTGCTGTGGTGACCAGAACCTAACCTCACTGGCTTGCATGGAACTTACATTCTCTTGGGATTGTAATGGAGAGCACAGAATAAAAGGATACTGATAAAAACTAAATTGAAAATATTACTATTTAACGGTGGAGTGACTGGGAGGCTATTTTATACCTAGGTAGATAGGAAAGATCTCTCTGAGGATTTTGTTTTTAATTTAAAGTTGAGCTCTGCTTATCCATTTAGTGGAAGAGATTCTTGGCAGAGGAATCAGAGAGTGGAAAGGGCTATGACTGTAATAGTAAAAGAAAGAGACCAGTGTGGTGGTAACACAGGAAAAAGAGGGGGGATTGTGGTAGAAGATAAGATTTTTTTTTTGATGTTGCCTATTTTCAACCTTAAATATCCAATTTTTATCTGTATTCTACCTTGTACTTATTTCACATAGAATTTTTTCTTCAAATTTTCTAATGAGAGGAAGGTCCAGGAAGATAGTCTACCTTTATCCTGGGGTTTCAGGAACCTCTGTCCCACAGTTGAATATCTCATTGCAGCAAACATAGCTAGTTTCTAGCCAATATCTCCAATATCTCTTGTCCTCTTCTTAATAACAATCATCAGATTTTGTGTAGAATGCTCATATGCTTGGTTAAATTTATTCATGTTCTCAGACTTTCTTGCAGCTAGCTAGAAGTGGTAACTGACCCAGTTCTGATCAATGAGATACATATAGATGTTGTTATATAGAATTTTTGGAAAGCTGTTGAAATTGACAAGGCTCAAGTGGAACATATTTTGACCATTAACAATTTCCCTTTTTATCTTCAGTATCCCTTCTTCCTGCCTTGAACATGGCCATGATGCTCAGAGGTGGATCAGCCACCTCCAACTGTGAGAATGAACACTACGCACCACCATGGTGGAGCAGAAAATCAGATGGTTCCTGAGTCCCTGATGTAATCATTACACTGCTAGAATGCTTGCCGTGTCTTCTTCATGCCTGAAGAGAGAGAAAAGCCTTTATATGTTTAAACTATTATTAGTTGAGGAAAGAAAAAAAAAAGCAGAGCTGCCTACCTTGGAAGAAAAGAATGGCACATTCAAACATCAGTTGATGAGCATCACTTCGTGGGTAAGAATGATCATGCTAATGATTTTGGAGTTAGGAAAGAATATGGATATACTGAAAATCATATAATTTTTTAAAGAGTTTATTTAGTCATCTGACAGAGAGAGAGACAGCGATAGAGAGAACACAAGCAGGGGAAGTGGGAGAGGGAGAAGCAGGCTTCCCGCTGAGCAGGGATCCCAATGTGGGGCTCAATCCCAGGACCCTGGGATCATGACCTGAGCTGAAGGCAGATGCTTAACTGACTGAGCCACCCAGGCACCCCTAATATAATTTCTTTTTTAATGGACGGTCAAAACCCTACAATGAGATTTGACAATGAACTGAGAATAAAAGGTCCTTGGACAACAAGAAGATGCTGTACCTAAGAAGAAAACGTGCCTGTGTGATATGAAAAGCAAGTACAGTTATAATTCAAGACATAGGATCAGTGGATAACCATGCCTGCCAGGCCACACACAAACAGGCATGCACACACATGCATGTGTGTGCACACACGCACACATACACACACACAAATGATAAAATGGCTATAAGGTAAAAGTAATCCAGAAGATTTATCTGCAAATTTCAAGCCATATATATGTGTAACAGATATGCATACAAAATCATTGTCAGGAACTCTCACGGTGCTTAGATTTTACTATAGTTGCAAGCTTACAAGTTACCCTGCCACAGTTTCATGGATGCTAACAGAAGACATGAGATTCCTGGGTTAGAGATAAAGAATGATTTATTAAATATAGCAAAAGAAGTAGCACATTTTGTGCTAGTTCCCTGAAACTTAATTACTACAGACTGACATGAAGAGGACCAGATGGAATCTATGTATGCAGTAAGGTACATTATAAGAGAGGAACTTTAATCTTAGGGAACTTAAATTTCTTTATAGTTGATAATAAGCATGTCTGTCCTTTGCTCTAAAGGGAGATACTTTTTCTATCTTCCAAAATAGTACAGAGAAGATAGCTCAGAAAAAAAGCAGTCAGCACCTCTTCTCACACGAAATGTAGAAAAGTCAAGCCACATGAAGAACTGTCACCCAACCATCATTTGGAAATATCTGGAGAAAAAAAGAAAGGCCATAATATGTTAAAAATAATTTTAAAATTGGGAACAAAAATATTAATTAAAAAATAAAGACAGTGGGCGGCTGGGGGGCTCAGTGGGTTAAAGCCTCTGCCTTCGGCTCAGGTCATGATCTCAGGGTCCTGGGATCGAGGCCCGCATCGGGCTCCCTGCTCAGCGGGGAGCCTGCTTCCTCCTCTCTCTCTGCTTGCCTCTCAGCCTACCTGTGATATCTCTCCTTCTGTGAAATAAATAAAATCTTTAAAAAAAAATAAAGACAGTGACTGAGACAAGATGACTTCAAAAGTGGTAAGAGGAAAAAATAAAAAGGCTAAAGATGACAGAAAAACAGAATAAAGAACTCAAGAATGAGAAAGGTTGGAAATCTTTACCATGTAAAATAATAGTTATGTATATCCTATTAAATTCAATTCTAAATTCATTTACTGAGCACCAACTCTGTAAAATTCAACCTGGCAGGAGTTGGGGAAATTAAAACCCAATAGATATGACTTATTTCTGTCCTGGAGGAATACACATACTCACATACCTGTAACCAAAAGTCTCCATAATAAAGTTGATCTTTAAATATTTAGTATTTTTAGTGAAAACAATGACATGTTGGGGACATTTTACAAGCTACTAAAACTTGGCTTGATGCGGTCATTAAAAATTAAATTACCATCTACAAAAGAGTAAATGAATGGTCTGTTTCACACGACAGTGGAGGATAACTTCTCAATGCAGCCGTCCTAAGCTCCAAATGGCAACCAAACTTTTGAACATTAGGATGAAGTTCACTTAAAAGATAGAATATATCCACAGGCTAAGTTTCTTTAGCAGTAAAACAGGTCTGCTACAGCAAGACATTTCAGAAAAACATTATTTGAACCAGTCCACTGAAGAATGACCCAGTAGATTCCACACAAATAGTTCTGCCACATCTTCATTGTGAACATTGTTTTGTTTGGAAAGTGCAATTATTTTTCTGAAAATTATGTTTATTTGTTATGGAAGATATTACTGGTCTTTTCAAATTAATAAATATTTTAAAGTTTCTCAGTTTTAATGTTTCATGTGATAAAATCGATAGATATAACCCACATAAGCAGAAGCTTTTTGATGTCCTCAGTAATTTTTAAGAATGTTAAAGGGGTCCTGGGACCAAAAAATTTAAAAACTTTGTTTCATGGAAAGACATTTTCTTGTAAAAGTTAGAACACTTGCTGTTATAAACTGAATTACATCCCCCATAAAATCATGTGTGGAAGTCCTAAACCCCAGTGTAACTGTATTTGGAGATAGGGCCTTTAAGGAGGTAATTAAATGAACTCCTAAGAGTAGGTTCCTACTGCAATATGACTTGTGTCTTTATAAGAAGAGGAAAAGACAATAGGGGTGTGTGCAGAGAAAAGGCTACATGAGGACACAGTAAAAAGGCAGCCATCTGCAAGCCAAAGAAAAAGGCCTCAGGAGAAACAAACCCCATCAGCACCTTGATCTTGGACTTCCCACCTCCAACTGTGAGAAAATAAATTTCTGTTGCTTAAGCCACCCATTCTGTGGTATTTTTTATGGGCAGCCCTAGCAAGCTAACAGCTTTGCTAATAATTAATTGAGTGCTTATGATATCCCTAGCATTGTTCTAAATATTTTTATCCATGTTTCCTCACTTAATCAACACCCCACCCAACACTGGGCAGACAAATAATAATGTTATTCCCATTTCACAAATAGTAAACTAAGGCACAGTGTGGTAAATGCCATAAGCAGCACCAATATTAGGTCAATCTTTTGAGTACTTTCTCTTATTTTAATTTAATTTAATTTAATTTAATTTTGTTTTATTTTATTTTTTCAGTGATCCAAGATACATTGTTTATGTTGAGGAGTTTCTCTTGACTTCTAACCTATGCTGTCTTTCTTGCCACTTGAAACAAACCCATGACGGGGCACCTGGGTGGCTCAGTCGTTAAGTGTCTGCCTTCAGCTCAGGTAATGATCCCAGGGTCCTGGGGTGGAGCCCCGTGTTGGGCTCCCTGCTCAGTGGAGAGCCTGCTTTTCCCTCTCCCACTCCCCCTGCTAATGTGCTAGTGTTCCCTCTCTCGCTGTGTCTCCTTCTGCCAAATAAATAAATAAAATCTTAAAAAAAAAAAGAAACAAACCCATGAGTACTTAGGCCTCCTAATAAGGCCTTTGGTATAGTAGTTTGGGAAGGTATCAGGCCTTAGGCAGTCAGAAGTCCCTTATCCGAAATAATGCTGTGACATGCCTTGTTTTTGGGAAAAAAATCTACTTTGGCAAAAATCCTAAAGATTTGGGGGATTCAATATCTATCTAGGAGCCACATAATTAACTAGTTAACCAAAAAAATTTGGCTTTAGTCTTCAACATCTTTGGCTTTAGTAGTTCTACAAACATTTGACCATGTCAAGGAACCACAACAGTGTGAAGGCGTTTTTCACCCCATGGTCTATACTACTATTCGGAGTGTGTTCTGTGCCATTTACTCTCCAGCACTTATCACAGTTTGCAATTGTATATTTGTTTGTTTTATTTTATTAGTCTCTAACCAGCTATGGCTTGAGCTCTTTCTTTACCTTTTTGCTCACCTTTTTAC
Source organism: Ailurus styani (assembly GCA_002007465.1). Classification (NCBI taxonomy): domain Eukaryota; kingdom Metazoa; phylum Chordata; class Mammalia; order Carnivora; family Ailuridae; genus Ailurus; species Ailurus styani. The sequence continues at coordinate 1,119,416 of LNAC01000204.1, forward strand.
TCTAGCTGTTGATGTAGCAATGAGCTGTGTTCAGGTGTGGCCTACAAGTGACTTTCCTCACATGCACTATTTATCTACTGCTTTCTCTACCACCACTTAGTGGGACGATTTCAGGGACCAGGGGACCCATTCCAAAAAGTGGAACTACAACTGAGTGAACAACAGATGGAACAGGCTGTGACCCATAGGAGACAGCCAGTGGATGTCTGAGGCAGCAAGCCCGAGGTACATTCTAGATGGTTCCTCAAGAGGCTCCCACTAGGACTGAGTCCAGTTCAATGACATACCCTTCCTTCCTTCCTTTTGTTTCACTCATGTGCATCCCCTACTCCTGATCCTTGAATTTTTGCCCCCAAAATAAATGTACATCTAAACCTTTGTCTCAGCCTTGTTTATGGGATAGTCCAGGCTAAAACACTACCTATTTTGTCCACTCAACTGTAAGCTCCACAAGAGGGAATATTTTTGGCTTCTTCACCATTAGTAGAAAGAAGACATTTAATAAGCATTTGTAAATTAATTAATTTGTAGAAGCATCTATGACCCCACATAATATGTCCATGTATAATTCCACTAGGAATTTCTTTATGTTTAGTAAATCAATTTATTTATTTTTATTTTTTTAAAGACTTTATTTTTTTGACACACAGAGAGAGATCACAAGTAGGTAGGGAGACAGACAGAGAGGAGGAAGCAGGCTCCCCGCTGAGCAGAGAGCCCGATGCGGGCCTCGATCCCAGGACGCTGAGATCATGACCTGAGCCGAAGGCAGAGGCTTTAACCCACTAAGCCACCCAGGCACCCAGCAAATCAATTTATAAAGTAACTCCCAAAGATCTAAATCATTCACTTCTGGCCTAGTACGAATTTTTTCAATCAAGAATTATTTTTATCACCCTTAAAATTCCTAGAATAGATAAGTTGCAACAGAAGAATGGGAAACCTGAATTGGGAAAGGGTAAAGAATGAGAAAAGAGAGATAAATTAGGACCAGGTTGTTGGAGGAGTTCATGAAGGGGTTGTGACCACCAGTGGACCCAGGGGCTGCACCCAGGCAATCAGAAGCTCCTCAACCCCTCCCTTGTTCTTGGAATGTACATTCTGCCTACTATTACCACAGTTGGAGCCGTTTTCAAAAACAAAGCCTTGAGAGAGCAATGTGTTGTTGAGACCTCTGGATGGTATATGTGATTGAACCCAGTTAGGCTTCTATATAAACTTTTAAGATTCTGGCAGGTGGGTGTGGAGAACTACACATCTTGCAGTGCCCGAGATAAGCCTTGTAGGAAAGTTCCCTTGCCTATTAAACTTGCCAGCTACCAACCTGGAGTGGTCTGACTCTTTCTTTGGTCTCTCCCTGACCTCTGTGTACTGGGACCAGTTTGTGACCCCCCAGGGCCATTCTGAGGAAGGGCAACCAGGGTGGCCTATAGGGGTTAAAGATAGAGGAGGTGCACATGGGTATATCTAGAAGCCTAAGGGTACAAGATGAAGGAAAGTCTTGAACGTGTGCACAGCCTGCTTTCATTTACCCCATCTCTAAGGTTAAATGATTATTTCCTTCAAGATGATCAAGTAAACCCTAGGATGAAACTGATCAGACGTGTCCTGACTGTATTGTTGTGAAAGCTACACCAGTAGGAGAATGGTATAATGAGGTGAATTAGGGCTTGGGAAAAGGAAATAGATATTATCTGGGAAGAAAGCTAGGGAAAATTGAAACAAATAAAACCAAGATTAGTTGGGGGCAGGCATGAGGGGAGGATGGGACAAATGAAACAAAAGAGCACAGCTTTCACTGACTACAAATCAGCAATGAAAAAAAGAAAAGTGTCCCTGGATATTTATTTTTTATTACTTTTTTCCACTCCAGTGTCTAGTATTGTTGTCATTGCTTTTTTAGAGCTCCTTGTTATGGCTCCCTGCTGTGACAATAATTTCTCTAGAATTAACAAACCGAGTTTCGTCTATCTTTAACACATCGGATAACTGAAAATATTTTGGAGGCAATTTGCTAAGGAGGAGAATAAAGTTTATGTGTAATGTTAAAATACTTCATCATGCTGTTCGAACCTGCCACAAGTTGAATAGGATGACTGCCGAAGAAGCACTTTGGCCAATTTAAAGCCTCTCTTTGCCATCCATGCCTACGGTTTAAAGGGCTTCTTGGCAGTCATTCATTGAGGTCCAGGTGGTGTTTCTATAGTGGGCCAAGGATGGAATTTGATCTCAGAAAATGGTTGTGGCTTTAATCTTGGAAAATTGTGGATACACAGTGTTCTGGCATGCTGCCAGTAACCCTTATTATTAGATATTCCCAATTTCAATTGATAGAAACTAGTATCGTTAGCTTCTCCACCTCCACTCTTCTCCCTATGTAGACAATCACCAAGTTCTACCTATTAAACTGGATAATAAAATTCACTGTATTCTGTGTCTCCAAGGTGTATGTGTATTATATTTTAGCACATATCATATTTTGTTGTGATTGACATGTCCATCTCTTGAATCTACCATATTTTTCATGAAGATAACAATGACGGCACACATTAAGCTCCCCCATAGTCTACCAGATTTTGATCAAACACTTCCAGTCACGAATAGCCAATAAACCACTTAGAAATGGATTTGGCTTCCTTCGATACAATGAGTTATTCGTTACTGGAAGTTTTGGGCAGGACAAGACTGGGAAATCCTTTAGGTTCCTTCAAGTCACAAACTTATGTTTCTATAGTAAAGCAAACCCAAAAAACAAGGGCACATTTTCTTTGTGTTCGTTTCTCTTGTCCACAGTATTAAATCTGCTACTGTCCCACTCAGTGTGCCATGCAGTGTGTAATAAACCTGCTCATGATATATACTCCCTAAATTTGTCTTCTGAAAGATAATCTCTCGAAGACAATGTGCTTGATATTTAATAATCTAATGTAAAGCATTTTGATTTTGCAAAACAAGAATGAGTACTATTTAATATCCACATTTATTTGCTGGTCTTCTTTCTGTGATGAAATGGCACCAGAAAGAGAATTGGCTAGCGATAACTTGCAAACATCTTAATGAATTAGAGAATAAGAATAAAAAGGAAAGTTTAATGGTTTAAGAATTTCTTTGACCCAATAATACAAAGCTAAAGGTCAACTTCAAGTTTATAAAAAACAAAACCTATCAATTAGAGAGCTGTTTGTGTAGAGCTGAATTCAGAAGGCTCTATATGATCTGTATTCCACATCAAAGTATTGATTGTGTCCATGTGTGATAAAGAATAAGCAAGTGCATCACATTCTTCATGCAATTTCATGAATCTGACTTGGCATTGCTTTAATCTGATGAAAACAGAATTTCAGTTGATTCTTAGAAGGGTAAAAATGCTTCACTTAAGAACCGAATGGGCTCATCTGCTGAAGGCTTCAGTGTTTCTCATTCTTGTGAATGCCTATCATGCCTAAATAATCCTTTCTGTGGTGTAATTTTCTTCATAAGTATGATAGATCAATATTGCCTGTAGATCAAAATAGCTGCTCCAAGAAAGAAAATTACTTGAGACAGCTACATCATGGGAAAAGCTAAGTACATGCAGTAGATGGGGTTGGGGACATAATTCTTTGCCTTTTCCTATATCCATATGCCTTGCAATGTGATTTTGCTATTCCTCTCCCTAAAGAGGCAGCGTCTATTTCCCCTCCCCTCGAATCTGGACTTGCCTTGTGACATTTTGACCAATGCATTGCAATAGAAGTCACAATATGCCAGTTCTGACACTCAAGAGACCTCGCATGTTCATATCTGTTCTTTCTCAGAACTTTGTGACCATGGGGAAGATAAGCCCAGGCTAGCCTGCTGGATAAGAGACACGTGACCCAGCCGATAGCCAGCCAACCCCCAGACACGTGAGTGAAACCGTCCTAGATTGGCCAGCCCCAAAGTCACCTGTAACTGACCATGACATGTGCTGACCCCCCAGAGAGATCAGTTTAGACTAGCGCAAACCAGAAGAACTGGCCAGACCGTGAGCTCATTGTTTCTTCCACTACGTTTGTGGTGGTTTGTTACACACCACAAGATAACTTTAAATAACGGTTGTCTGAAAAAGTGTCACTTAACAGAGGCAACAAAAGAAAATGATACAATCAATTATACAAGTAAGGGAGTGCTGGAGGATTCTTTTTTAAGTGCTGAAATTCAGTAACAAGTCCCCATTTTCCAATGTGCAACTGTTCCCAGAAATCAGGTACAATTGATGTGGCTTTTTCTTTGTAAAAGAAAAAGAAGTTAGCATAGAAATTTTCATCGGCAGGGAAGTGATTGAACCTCTGAAGTACCAACAACAGAAAGATCATTAGAAAACAGAAGCCATGGAAGCTGTGACTGTCACCTGGTAAATATTGATTAAGGAAAATGGAAACTACAAGTGTAAAAAGCACAGACTTGAGCATAGGTGTTGACTGTGGGCCCCGCTCCTACCCCAGAGATAACTGCTCATTTTTTAGCACCATATTCAGGATGAAACAGCAGATTCTGTGAAGCTGTTAAAGCAATGTCTTAATGTTTTTGCTTCCCTAGCAGTGAGAGCTTTCTATTTAAATTGCTATCCCTCAAAAGAGCTGTGTTAGTGAGCAGCAAAAGAGACCTGGGTAAAACTGCCATCTTGGATTTACCCCCTACCTTCTCACTTTGTCCTTTAAAATCTAGGTTTTCATCACTTAAAAGTATAAGCCTTAAACCTACGTGAGTTAAACTTTTTGCCCTTAGAACTAGATTGAACAGTCAAGGCCATTTTCTTTAACATTTTCCTCACCCTCCCTACCTGCTTTTTCAAATCAGTTAAAGAGAGTCATGAACCAACAGCTGTTTAAAATGCACAGATCATAAATCTTTTGATGAGGGAACAATTCAATACCCAAACCACATAGCTGCCAATTTCCACTTCTTCACCTTTGCTCTATATTTTGATTTGGGAAGACACAAAGCTAAGAGAACATGATGTATCCCAGGGAGTGGGAGAGTATAAGTATCTATTGCAAAGTAGGGATACTCTGAAGTGTGATATTAAACCTGTTATTAATCTATCTTACTTCCTTTTATTAATCTATCTTACTTTTCCTTACTAGATCCATAGGCCAAGAGATGAGAAAAGTTAAGATATTGACGGCAAAGTGCTAAACAAGAACAAAAACAGGTATAGTGCAAAATGATCATGACTGATCAGGGCATCTGAAGACCAAAATGCTAAGGTCTGAGGGACAGCTGTGTATGGTTTCAGGTAGTACATAAATGGCTCCTCCACACTTCGAAGCTGTTAGGCTAGAAATCACTGGCCTTCCAAATAGGCAACCTGAGGTATCCTTCCCAAGGGGGAAGGTATTTGGATACCAGGGAGACCAGATTGGGGGGCAGGGGGGACTGAAGTTTGACACCTGTTATGGTTAGTACTATTCTAAACTATTCCTTTGCAGACTACGTAAGGAAGTCAGGAGATGGTCCTGGGGTTAAGGAATAAATGAGCTTCTGAGAGGATTATAAACCCTGTATGTAAAAAGTATGTAAGAGATTAAGTGGCAAAGACGGGGGTTGAAAAGGAAAGCTTTACCTGTATCTCTCACTTTCGTTCCCTTAAAAAAAAAAAAGAAAGAAAGAGGAAGTAGAAGATTCAACAACATATAATGTTCCTTAAATCTGAATGTTGAGGGTTTTTTTTATTTTTCTATCTTTTCTTTGTGTCTAAAATAGTTCATAAGAGTATACGTCTAACAAAAAAGAAACAAAATGGAGTGGAATAATCTGTCAGCCCACAATAGAACTCGCTACCTCCTAGGAGATATTTAATGATAATACAAAAAGAGATGTCTGAGTGAATAGGTAGGCCTATTTTCTGGCCTACTTCTGAATGCCAGGTTTCAGTGAGATTTAGAAAAAGACCTTTATCCAGCAGGGTGGTGAGTCTCCTACCTATAACTCATATTTTCTGTATCTTCTTTGGTATAGGTCTGTTTTCCATGGTATAGTCACAAGAACAATAAATTATAACAGTGTTGGTAGAGCATGAATAATTCTCTGGATCTAATAAAGTTCTTATGTGCTTAAAAGCGTGGGAAATGATCCCAATTTCTTTACCTGGTAGAACTGATCCCCTTATTATCAAAATGATTCACTTGGTAGTTTGACTAATTGGAATGTGAATGAATCCTCTTAATAAAGGTATAAGAAAGCCTCTATATAGATTCTTGGTGAAAAGACAGACATTCTGCTTACATCCTTTGGTTTCTTAGTCTATTGACATTTTAATATTCGTCACGTGGAAAATGACCACATGCTAAAATCTAGATATTTGGTCTCCTTGCCCCCAAAGGATCCTTTGCTATGATCACATCCCCTAGGTGCCGGCAGTACACCTGGATTTCTGCCCACTAGGCTGTGTGGTGGTATTTATCTAGAACAAGGAGAGACAAGTTAGAAAGCAGTGAAGAGCTACCCTTCCCATGTGTTTGCTAAACACAAAAAGGCAGGTGAGGAGCATACAGTTCAGTGAGCAAGAGGCCATCAGCCTTACAAATATGTAGTTTGAAGCATTCGAAGGAACAAGGGCCCAGTAGGTGGCTGATCTGCTGCCTCTCTACTCTGTGTGGGCCCTTAAATCCTTTCCTTTGAGCTCCCTAATATAGCTCTTCTAAGGGATAACTATTTAAATAGAAAGCTCCCACTGTTTGGCAAGTCAAAAAGCATCAGTTCACTGTTCTAACAGCTCTACAGCAGCTCTGAAAACACAGAGGAGATGGGTGAGCAGGAATCCCCAAAATAGTCTATTTGATCTACCAGAAGTCACTTAGTCACAGTGCTGCAATTGAGAAGGGAAAAGTCTTTCCTCTGGCCACTCCTTTTCATCATTAATATCCTCAGAGATATTCAAGTAATAAGTTAACTTGTAGAGACTCTGCTTCTTCCTCACCTGCAAGTAGGACTTCCCAGTGATCCCAGACCATAGCATGGCATTTATTTATGTGCCGGCTGAAGTACTATGTGATATTCCACAGCCATGATGAGGAACCGCACTTCTTTCATGGTGACATCTGTATTCTTAAGAAACGTTGCCAAGGACGCAAGAATCGATCTTTAACTACTGTTAGTTAGTAATTAAAAACTAAATGCAGACCATTGGGTTAGATTCTTTGGGGACTACAAAAGAAGTGTAAGGAAATGAGGGGAAGATCAAAACGCAACACGGCAACTATACAAATAATAAAAGCAAGCATATAGTTTGGTACTCTGTGCTAGGTTAAAGATGATAAATTCAGAGTTCAGATAAGGGAGGGATTACTTAGGGCCAAATAGATAAAAGTTTCATGGAGTTGATGATGAAAGATTTGAGGTTTGATGTGAGTACCAAGAAAGGGTTCCGTAAAATGGGATACATGAAAAACAGATGATACGAAGAAAGAAGATAACCAGTGGGGCAGAAGGTGAAATGACCTTGATGTGTGTGTGTGTGTGTGTGAGTGTGTGTGTGTGTGTGTGTGTGTGTGTGTGTGTGAGGTAGTTGCGGGTAGTGGAAAAGGGAGGAGGAGTGAGGGCCAGCAAGACTCAGCCACAGTTTGTCTAAGGAAGTTTTGGCTAAAAATACAGTGGGCTTTCAAGAAAAGCAATGCTGTAGGAAAAAAGGAGACATAAGTTTTGGAAATGTCTTTACCTCCTGATAGATGGATAAGTTGAAAAGAGTGGAAATTAAACATGCAATACCATGTATGCTTTTGAGTGATTTTTTCCATTTGTCTCAGATGTGGTAATGGAAGAAAGAAGAGAACTGTTTTCTATAATTCTACTGCCAATATTCACAATTAACTGACAAATACTAAAGGAGAACAAAATTGAGGCTAGAGAAAAGCTTGGATGAGGAGCAAGTGACATGTACAAATTTGAAAAATTTGACCCTATTATTTAAACTCTTCCTAAAATATATGAAACGTTCAAATGATTTTTTCTTCCCTCACACAGTTGAAGGGAAACAGTTTAAGCCTGTGTCTTTGTGGTAACAGGATATCACAGCAAGAAATGAAATAAGTACCAAATGTCCCCAGTGTTAGTTGACACTAAAGAATTTCTAAATGCAGCCTCGAAGTTTTGTTTTTTGTTTGTTTTTGTTTGTTTTTTGTTTGTTTGTTTGTTTTTGGTACTGCTTGTTAACTTAAAGGATATGTAAAATCATTCCAGCACCTGTTAAATGATCCGTGGCAAAAAAAATAGACACACATCCTGGACTTCTTTGAACACAAGACCATGCAATTATTGTTCTGCTGTGTCATTTACACACAGGGGCACAATCCCCCAGAGCCAGACGTTTCACATTTTGAGATAAAAAAAAAAGTATGAAGGAAAGAGTAAAAAGCCATTCCTTAACCAATAATCCAATCTTCTCTTTCTCTTTATTCTCATTTCTAGCAACAGAATGCAATGTATGTGGGGGATAAAGCCACACTTTAAATTTCACTACTGTTTGAGAAGGTTTTAGCCTTCTCGAAGTCTCCTGCCTGATGCTGTCTGTCTTCTGCAAGAGGCACACTGAGTAACATCTATCGATTTCCTGAAAACAGCTTTGACCTAGTGCCAGGCCATTATAGGGTACCCTTGTGATAAATTCCTCGAGTTTGGTAGCTGGTACAACACAATTTGTAACTTTAGCCATACTTAACAATTCTCTCCTTGATCTTTACAAGGAGAATGAATGAAAACATCATAATTTGACAAGGACAAAGGATGCATAAGCAGTATAATGGCTCTCTCAGAGGTTCTGACCTCACTAGCCCTGAAATTGATATTTTTATGGCATGACCCATATAAGGAAACCCAGGGGATGAGTTTAGCATAAGGGCCACAATCCACAAGCAAAGATGTTTCCCATATATATATATCCCCTAGGTAACTAAAGAAGTTAGAGACGCGTTTGTTTCTGAAATAAGAAAGGAATGAAAGCTGATAATTTGGCTAGTCTGTCTATTTTTTCATGGAGTGAGAAGTCTAACAATTTTATAGCCCATTTTTTTCCTACACATAAGTTTTTAATTCTCACTGTTAAGTTATAAGCCCACTATACACTAGATATTCACTTGCAGGGACACTAAATCTTCATATATTAAAGTGATAGGTTTTTCAAAATATGACTTAATTATTCTTTAAGATACCCAGAGTCAGAGTCAAAAATTAAATGTGAAAAAAATGAATATCTACTAGACTCTCAAATTTGATCTTCAACCACAGATGGAATTTTATCCTTTAAAAGTCTTTGGCTAGTGATTGAGTTTTGTTGGTGATTTAATTCACAGACAACAACTGTGACTAGAATCAATTCACTTCACTACACAATAGCATTTTACCCCGGAGTAACATTCACTAGAAACACACACACAAAATTTATAGGTTCTATGGTTCCTTTTATAAACTTTGTGGTGATGTTTTATTCTACTTTTGCAGACAGGATTACTTTTCTGACTGATTAATAAAAGTATAAGTGAATGTTATGATTAAATAGATCAAATTTTAGTGAGAAATATATATATTGCTGCTATTGGATTTTGTTTGTCTTCTTTTTATTTTTAAACAAATAAAATCTTTGTAGTTTAGAACACTAAATGTGTTACGTATTTAATATAACCAGGAAAGATCCTTTTATTTTTTTTTATTTGCTGCAATTTGGTATTGTTTGAATTTCTTACCACAAACAGAAATTTTTAAGGTAATAATAATTTTAAATGATTGTTGCATCTGGAAAAAAAAGGCCAGAACAGAATACCATATGCAAGATGTGTTAGGAAGATTGTTTTTATCCTAGATCATCACAGTAATGCATCCTAATTTCAAAGCACTAAAGAAAGAAAAATATTTGAGAATACAATTTACCCATGGATTATATTTTCTCATCTCTTTATTTTCTCAACTTGTTTTGCTATTCTAATAGTACTTCTATAATTTAAAGAGATATATTTAAATGTCTCAGTTGTGGGGGAAAACCATAATAGGAAGCAGCCCTGTCAAAAGAAAGCACGTTAAAGGCAAGAAGGGGCATCATCTAGAGATTTGCCACCTAACTCTTCCTTCCTAATTTTAGGAATGTGAGTAAATAGTATTAGGGGCTCATCTAAGATCATTAATTAATACTGACGCTGTGTTTTTCAGTATATACTGTCTACTTTTGGGCGTGCATATATTCACTGAACTTCTTTGAAATATGGTAAATTCAAGAAATGTCTTGGATGCTGTTAAAGGAAGGAAGGAAGGAAGGGAGGGAGGGAGGATATGGTATAGTTCCTGCCCTACAATGCTCCTAGTCTGCCTGATGACATAGTAGTTATTAATACACACTGAGCAATAGGAAAACAAGATTTAGCTGGAAGTTTTTGCTAGCACTGCAACAACAAAGCAGAGAAGTGAGCAATGGGATTAAGCTATTGGTGTCAAAGTTGACAATATGGAAGGGTTTTTGCCATAGACATACGTTTTAAGTATGGACAAGAATGGAGTCTCCAAGGTAGTTTAATATAAAGTGACATGAAAGATTAACTCAGACCCTCAGAGGAACTGTAGAATTAGAGATAAGAAAAGAAGGTGGATTATTTTATGGAATGGCATAAGAGTGGTTAGAGTGGAGAGGGAAGTGGGTAAAACAATGCAGAGAATGGCTCAAAGGGTGGCTGAAATTTCTAGTAAAAAAAAAAAGACCAAGAAATAAGCAAGAAAATAAAAGACATGAAAAGGCAAATATTCATTCATTCAACAATTATCTGTGTTTAGACTATTTTCTTTTTTTATTTTTTATTTTTATTTATTTATTTGACAGAGAGAGAGAGATTACAAGTAGGCAGAGAGACAGGCAGAGAGAGAGGAGGAAGCAGGCTCCCCGCTGAGCGGAGAGCCCGATGCAGGCCTCGATCCCAGGACCCTGAGATCATGACCTGAGCTGAAGGCAAAGGCTTTAACCCACTGGGCCACCCAGGTGCCCTGTGTTTAGACTATTTTCCTGGCACTGTATTTGGAAATGGGGAAGCAATGGAGATTAAGATAGATAATGTCCCAGCTTTCATGGAGCTTTGATTCTGGTTGGGAGAAACAAAAAGATAAATAACCAAACAATAAAACATCAAATAATAATGGGTACTATGCAGAGAATTAAGATAGGGAGATGTTATAGTGAAGGACTAGGTAAATACTTTGGTCTGGTAGTTAGGGAAGACTTCTCTGAGGAGGTGACATTTAATCTGAGAGCCTTGATTTCAAGGAACGGTGAGTAGGAGGAGCAGATGCTGGAAGACGGAGCAGCAAAAGCAAATGCCCAAAGGCAGAAACTGAACCCAAGGCCTGTCTACCTGGAGCTTAGTGGGCATGGTGGAGAGTACTGTGACATGAAAGAGAGAGGCAAGGGCCAGGATATAATCATGTAAAACCCAAAGATAAATTAAAGCGATGCCTTTTCAATTATGTAGGGGTCTAAATTATTTTAGACTCTTTTAATATAGAAACTTGGGTGTATGTTTTTCTTTTCCTCTGTTTTTTTTTAAGATTTTACTTATTTATTTGACACACAGAGAGAGATCAGATCACAAGTAGGTAGAGAGGCAGGCAGAGAGAGAGGAGGAGGCAGGCTCTCCGCTGAGCAGGGAGCCCGATGCGGGGCTCGATCCCAGGACCCTGAGATCATGACCTGAGTCGAAGGCAGAGGCTTTAACCCACTGAGCCACCCAGGCACCCTTTCTTTCCCTCTGTTAAACTGGAAATGGGGGGCGCAAAATCTGTGCTTTCACCTACCTAGAACTCTAGAGGAATAAGCCCTCTTTGAACACACAGAAAGGAGGAGTGAATTAAACTTTTGAGTTACATGAAAGATTAGAATGAAGGTTTGATAAGATAAGGTATTGATAAGGTTTGGTAGGGTAATCAGAGTGTAAGGTAAAATAACGAAAACAATAGAATGAAGGTTTGTGGGAAAAGTTGGAGTAGCTTAGAAAGTAAGAATTCCAATAGGCTTGAGGCCCACAGAGCACATTGTGTCCAGACTCCTCCTCACCATACTCTCAGGAGAAAGAGATTGACCTTTAGGTGATGGACTTGAAATGAGGCACAAAGTCTGGAAAACAAGAGAGGTGGGCCTATTCCTTCACAAGAAACCAGGACTCCAGAGAAGTTTGTCTGATGACTGTAATGGCAGACAAGAGGATTTCCCAAGTGAGATGGTAAGATGGAATGAACTCTTTTTAAGAAAACAGAAATGCAGTATATTTTTTTGCAAACGTTACTTTATGTACTTAGGTTCATTTCAGTAAAAATACACAGATATATTTAAGTTTATGTGATTGAGTTAGATGTCTAAACTGGCATTTCCCAAAATTCTGTGGGATATAATGACACATTATAGAAAAAAAGCACGCCGCATGGTCCAACACATCCAGGAAACACTGGGTTAAACACTCTTTAGTGTTTTTTACCTGCAGGACTTCTCAGAGCCTTTAATTATGCTTATGTCCATTATGAATATCCAAGTAGAAGATACAGAATTTAGCATTTTCTAAACTTATTTGATCAAAGAACCCTTTTCTTTTTCCCTCAGAATATTTCATAGAACTAATCTTCTAGGAGTGTCTGGGTGGCTCAGTCCGTTAAGCGTCTACCTTCAGCTCAGGTCATGATCCCAGGACCCTGGGATTGAGTCTCGCATCAGGCTCCCTGCTCAGCAGGGAGTCTGTTTCTCCCTCTCCCTCTGCTTGCCACTCTGCCTATCTGTGCTCTCTCTCTCTCTATTTGGCAAATAAATAAATAAATAAATAAATAAAATATTTAAATAATAGACCTAATCTTCTAAAAAAAAAAAACATTCATATGTAAGTGTGGGACTAGACTATGTTATCAACAAAAATGGGAAAAGAGACATGGACAGTGGAGACAAGTTGAACACAATGCAAGTTAATTCATAGTCAGGTAAGCACAGCATAAATACACTTCAAGAATATTAAACCTTATTTAGCTCACCATGATAGTCCTTATTGTAAATTATGCATAAATCTTATAAAGAGAAGCAAAGCTTTACAATCAGAGTTATTCTATAAATATTATATGCCAGTCTCAGCTATTGGTATTTATGTCACATAACTCAGTTAAACAAAATCATGTTCTACTCTAACCTGTTGAAAAGAGATAAGAGTTGACAGTTTACATCATGTTCTCTATTTACCGCCACCATTTTTATAGATTTAGAAATGTACGAAATGATATAAAGGATAAGAGAGCCATATGGTAAAGATTAATTGAAATAATTTTATTGCATCTGTTAAAATCAGATAAATAAAACCTTTATCTTAGTGAGTAAAATTAACTATTGAGTCTCTGATATGTAGATCAAGATCTACAAATGGACCTGCAAACTTCTTTCAGTAGATCCTCGAGTCACATACCACTGGCACTGGCCCTTCTCAGCCACTTCACCCCTTCTTGCTCTGCTGGGATTCCCTGTGGGGAAAAGAAGGTGCAGCCAGCAGGGTTACATTCTTTCTAAGTCCGTGACTGTACACACTAAGTACCCTCCCCTTCACCACCCACAGTATAATCTCAAACTATCTTCAGAAACACGGGAGCCCTTCCCATATTGTAGTCTACCCACAGAGCCTTTCATTGACTTCATTGGAATCTGGCTTCCAAATACTGTATTAATAATCAATTGAAAGGTTAACTTTATAACCTTAACTTTATAACTTTAATAATCCATGTAGTGCATATATTAACCTACCCCAAATATCCAATCCTTATTCTTTTGCTAGTCAAGATAAAATCTGCAGGCAACAGTACTCTCTTACTTCAATTTAGAATCATTGTGTATCAGAGTAGCATGGGCAAATCAGATAGTTCTATGTTTCACACCTTGAACAAGTAAGATGCAACTATCCCCAAAGAAGTTTCCTTTCAAGTCTAAAGCGTAAAGCAAAATGCTGATAAAATCATGTTCGTAGAAACTGAACCATTGAAATGTCTCAAAGAGATAAGTAGAATCATACACTAGAAGAGACAGGTGTGGAAAAAAAAAGATATCTATTCTTAGAGTACTGGCACAGAGAGCTTACCTATCTCTGTAGCTTCCAGAAAAATGGAGATGTCAAAGACATGGGAGGGTGACACAAACCATTTTGTAATCTAACATCTTTTACGTAGCCTCCCAAGTAGACTGGACAATTGAATGGGATAAAAAAATGCTAGAAATAAAGTGATGTGTATTGATAAACATTGGTCTAACGGGCCTTCTCATTTTGAGAATTCTGTTAAAATGTTTTGCAAAATTTCAAGAGTGAAACATAAAGGTAATTTATCTATGCCACTTTCCCATGCAAATTGCTTGAATCTTTTAACATATGAAATTTCAAAATATTAGTTCAGTTCTATAGCTATTCTACACAAAGCAGAGAAAAGGCCCTGCCTATTGTCATTTCTATTTCCTACATTCACTTTGATAGTAAAAGCCACCACAGTTTAAAAATTAGCGATGCCCTTGAAAGAGCTCCCTCAACAATATTTATCAAGCACTTTCTATGAGCTAGCCTCTGCTGAAGGGCTTTTATTTGAGCCAACCATTTTAATTCTTTTTTTTAAGATTTTTTTTTTATTTTTAAGTAATCTGTACACCCAACATGGGGCTCAAACTCACAACCCCGAGATCAAGAGTCAGATGCTCTACCGACTGAACCAGCCAGGCGTCCCCCAACTCTTTTAATTCCTAAAGCAAGCCTTTGATATAAGTACTTCTATTATCCTCATTTTCAAGATAAGAACATACTGATAATATGTGACAGAGCTGAAATATTTCAAGAATAAGAATATCAACAGAATTATCATGTATTCACTTATTCAGTAGAATACGGAAAGTAACTACAAAGAACAGTATGGTGAAAAGTACAGATTTGGTGTTGACAGCCTCTTGTCCAAAATGAGTGTATGATTAGTGTTGGGGTGGAATGAAGGTGGGAAGTAGTATTATGGGGCTTACTTCCAAATCCACATAAGATTTTACAAAAACAGACTATAGATGAATCAGCCACTAAAGCACCTGAGGATGTTACCTTTCTGTCCAGTCACCTTTGTTTTTCTTTTTGCTCCTATTCTCTGTTCCTTTCCATTGCCGCCTCCTCCAGCATTACTACTCCTGGTTTTTGTTTTTACTCCCCAGGTATTTAAAACATTATTGAAAGTTTTAAAGTTCTCTGAAGCATCTCTTGAAATCCCCTGGGAGGAAAGCAATGCAAATTTCAAGTGAAGAAACAGAAGAAAACTGTAAAGTTTCACAGTTCATGAGCACTTCCCTATGACCAACGCTGTTCTATATTCTTTAGCTCTATGCATTCTCATCAATTACCTTCCAATGTGATTTTTAGATATCTCTTTTTTATACTACAGTGGTTTAAACTACTTTACATTGAAATCCATTCCAACTTAAGTTAGATATTTTTCTAAAGTGAAAAATGAGTAAAGACTTATGAAAAATGCTCAACTACGAAGACAAAAATGCTTTTACTACAAATAGAAAACCATGGAGATTTTTTTCATGGAGATTTTTAATGTAAATTCTAGGAAATAACAAATTAGTCACGTTGCTCCAATCTGTACAAAGATCTAAGAACAAATCATCAATTTGTAAACACCTACAAAAAAAAATGGAGGTGATGACCAACAGAGCCTGTGAGAAGTCTACCTTTTCAGAACTTTCTAATTTCATTTTATGAAAAAGTGATAGGGCTGAGAGACATCAGGAGAACCTAAATGTAATCTGTTCGAGGGTCCATAGATATCTGTATGTGACATGAAGATCAACCATCTCAAGCTCCATATGTGAATCTGTTAAATTCCCTGGGGATGCTCTTTTCTAAAATAGTAAAAACAAAGGATTGAGGAACGAAATGCATTCAGGAGTTGCATTTCCATGAAGATTTAAATCAGTAAAGGATCACTGATAAATATGACTTTAAACAGAATATTTGCCATCATTACTATGCTTATGATTTTATGTATTTGAGATATTTGAAGCATAATCCACCTTGATGACTTTTGGAAGAAGGGACCCGGCTGGGGCCTCGCAGTCAGATTTCTATCACTAAGAGGAGATGCTGGTGTGACCCTGCTTTCTGTCTTTAATTTAGCAGATCTAAGCATGGTTACGGGGTGTGATTACTACCTTTTTCATATTGTCAATGTTTCGAATGTAGATGTTTCATATCTCGCAGAGAGGGATGCAGCTACAAATCTGAGTGGTTTGCATTTAAGAGTTAAATCTGAAGATCACCTCTATACATACAGGGTCTGACCTTCAAGCTTCCATGGCCTTTGAGAGGCTGGCTGAGCTGCTGACTTCAGAGGGAAACTCAGTAGGGCAAGGGCCTGTGATAGCTTTTATCATTCTGTTGAGAACTTGGAAGCATGTTTATTATTTATAGGGCGGTTTCAAAAATGAAGTTATACTTATTCTTTATTAATTGACTTTAGCAAATTAATACACATGTTTATATGCACAATGGAGATGATAAGATATTTCAGTTAAAGGAATATATTAAACACTGGTTTTTAGAAAAAAATTATGAATGTATCATTAAGTATTGTTAATATCTACCGTTTACTCCCCATTTACTGTTTGCTGCACTATACTAAGCCCTTTATGTAAGTGATCTCTTTTAACCTGGGTATCAACCCTATGAGTAGTTTCACTCATAAGGTGCCCAAGTTCAGGGGCGCCTGGGTGGCTCAGTCATTAAGCGTCTGCCTTCGGCTCAGGTCATGATCCCGGGTTCCTGGGATCAAGCCCCGCATCGGGCCCCCTGCTCTGCTGGAAGCCTGCTTCTCCCTCTCTCACTCCTCCTGCTTGTGTGTCCCTCTCTCTCTGTTTCTCTCTGTCAAATAAATAAATAAAACCTTAAAAATAAAAAAGGTGCCCAAGTTCACAGAGCTGGAATGAGCCTCAGGGTCTTCACCTTTAACTATGACTGGTGTCGTAATGTAGCTTAAGGAGGTCAATATTCCAAACATTAAAAATTTCTTACCTCAGATGTATAAGTATTTGTAATTTATTACTAATAACTTCTCAGTATTTTTGAAACATTAATGCACATTGCCATATGGGTCATACAAAGTTCATTATCGCCAGCCTTACATTTCATCTTCTATTTCCCAATATTATTGGAGAACGCACTCACACTGGACACAATTTCACCACTGAAAGTCATTAACTTTTTAAAAAAATCCATATTCTAATCAGAAGTACTAAATGTTACTAATGCTAACTGTAGTCTTATAATGAAAGACAAAAAGGTGTCATTGCAATTCCTCTCAAAAGTGTCATCAACATTTACATTGAGTAGTATCTTAATGAAATATCTGCTAAAAGTGGGAGTTCTGTGTATGTATGTGTACTCTCTTTAGTTCCAGGAAAAATAAAAACTATTACAGATGGAACTGTGCAGTATGTTTCCCTCCAAATTTTTCCATTTGGTCAAATTTCAGAGCATTTATTTTGTGGAAATTTATTTCAAAATGTATCTGATGTTTCTTTAAGATAAGTATCTTCATCTAAGAAAACACAAACGACAAGCACAGAAGCTTAGGGTCTACCTTTGAACCTCAGACATACAGCCTGTTCTTTCCATCAACTTTCAGTGTGATCTTTTAGGAGAAACTTGCTCACTGATGCCCTTTGTGTTTCCTGCTGGCGAAGTTCTGCCTTCTCTATTTCAGTGATCATGGGAAGAAGAAAAGGTGAAAATGACCAAGAGAAAGTATGAGGAGCATACATTAGTAGCTGCTCAAAGTTTAGGAGCTAAAAAAATTTCTGAGGACCTAACGCTTCTGTAATGTTCTGTGCCAGCCTATATTTAACTTGTGTTGAAAAGCCCATGTTCTCTGAGTTAAAATTAATCTGTCTCCATGGTGAGTTCCAATAGAACTGTGGCTGGTTAGCTCAGCGAGTTAGAGCATGGCAATGATAAAATCAGAGAAGGTCAGAAAACTGCCTTTTGTTTCTTGGCCTGAGGTGACTCCCTAACTCCAGTCTCATATATGGGTACTCCATAGACCTAGCTGGAACTGGGCAGATAAGATAATGTGGATGGGTCAGCACAAGTCAGTCATCTTCCCTGGAGGAAGAACTCAGATCTTCGACATACTAAAGGCACTTCAGTAGAGAGCTGCTGTCCAAAAGCAAAGAAAGTACAGTACATTCTAACCCACTGCTTTTCTAGGTGAATCCAAGGACCACCTTTATCCAAATTTCCACTGGTACTTTCTGAATGCCTAAGTGCAGGTTCCCAGGATTTGCGCAGACGTGCAGAATCAGAATCCCTAGTATTTGGCTAAGGAATCAGCATTTTAGAATGCTCATGAGGGGATTCTTGTTTTCACCAAGATTTGAAAACCACTGTAATGATTTCCCACTGGTGCCATGTTGCTGATTATCGAATTTAGTATAGAGGACAGGAAACACAGGGCCCAAAGTCATGAGGATCATTTTCTAATTGCAGCTCAGACACTAATTAACTATGTCATTTTATTTAAGTCTAACCTTAAAATAAAAGCAGCTTGAGCCATTTTCTAGACTGAATGCTGGTTCTCCACTGAGAGCTGGCTCTTCTTTCCCTTCTCTCCCAAGTTCTACTCCAACACATCTAAAGCATACAACAAATTCCTATTTATTAACAGTGATACTCTCTGTATACTTAAGAATCACAGATCTAGACTAGAACAGCCCCTGATTTCCAAACCAATGGTAGAAACATTAAGAGATTTGCCCCAGGTGTAGTTGGTAGCATAGGGGTTCAGAATGAGTCACCTTAAGATGTGCCATGTTGACAAGCAGATTATTTTGCACTGAAAACAGTCAAGGTCCAAAAGACTAGGGAAGAAAATTTGACCTCTCTCCTAATGGTCTCGAATGATTTGGATGGAGGGCCTTCGCCAGGAAGAAAGCTGCCACCATAGATAACTTCATTATAATATGAACTAAGTGTGGTAGACAGGGAGGAATTTGGCAAAGGCTGTTTGTTAAAATTCCCCTCTGTGTCTCATTGTCTCTGTATGGCCCAGCAAACATTTATTTACCAAACATTTACTCTTTTTCATCTTCTTGTGAATTACTTTCCTTCCCTTTGAAGTCGGAGGCTCCTACGCCCTTCTCCTTAGCTCTAGATGACCTTGCTTTGCCTGACAGTCTTTGGAATCTCCTGTTTAGGTGAATTTCCTGTACCGATGTTATTAAATTTTATTTTCTCCCGTTAATCTGTCTCATGTCAATTTAATTCTTAGACCAGCCAGAAGAATCTTGAAGGGTAGAAGAACATTTTTCTTCTGCAACAATAGTATTGGCATTGAAACAAGTATTCAGGTTTCCAGTTTCTTATTTTAACTAATATATGATTCGATTTCTCATTCACTGAAGAGAATAATGTCTATACTAACCATAAGATATGGCTGTGAGATAATATGTATTTTCATGGGGAAAAATATCCAACTTTGCTAGCCACTCCCCACCAGTGTTTAAAGCTTTTTCATCTCTGACTTTGCTCCAAAGCTGTTCTCTCCTTGGTATACCTCTCTTCCCCCTCTGTGCACAACAAAATTCTCACAACCAACAATGCCTAATCTTTGGGTTCTGCACATCCAATTATAATGTGGGGAGGGTGATTTCCCACACACCACCAAGCAATTATCCCCTGGGTGTCCTGTAATTCAACTTAGTTCTGACACTGCCCACCTGGAGATAGTATCAGATTCCACAGGTTAAAGGCTCAGACTTATAACACTGCCCCTGCTCCCATTTCAGGCACAGGTCACAAGACCTGCTTGTCACATGTGCTTCTGACCAACTGGCTATAAATCAGAGATTCCAACATCTTCCTCTTCGGGTCCGTTTAATTTACTAGAGCAGCTCACAGAGCACGGAGAAACATTTTACTCACTAGATTGTCTGTTTATTATAAAAGGATATAACTTGGGGGGGCCCCAGGTGGCTCAGTCTGTTAAGTGTCTGAATTCAGCTCAGGTCACCAGATCATGGTCACAGATCATCCATCATGGTATCGCGCCCCTTCTGTCAGGCTCCCTGCTCAGTGGAGGGGGTCTGCTTGTTCCTTTCCCTCTCCTTTTGCCCCTCCCCTGCTCGTGCTCTCTCTCTCTCCCTCTCTCTCATATAAATAAATAAAATCTCTAAAAAATGTTTAAAAAGGATATAACTTGGAAACAGCTGGATGGGAGAGATGAGTCGAACATGGCAGGGGGAAAAGGGTGCAGAGCTTCCTTGCCCTCTCTTCTTCCCAAATCTCCACATGCTCCACAACCTGGCAGCTCCCCAAACCCTGTCATTTGGGGTATTTATGGAAGCTTCATTACATAATTGTGATTGACTAAAGCATTGGCCAGTGGCAAGTGATTCAATCTCCAGCCCCACTGCCCTCTCTGGAGGTGGGTTGGGGGTGGGAACCAAAAGTTCTAACCCTCTAATTACAGGTCTGGGCCTCATGGTGACCAGCCCCTAACTGTAGGTGCCTTAGGAAAGTCACCTCATGAACATAACAAAAGATACTTTTATCACTCTCAACACTTCAGAAATTCCAAGATTTTAGGAGCTCTGTGCCAGAAACAGGGAAGAAGACTACATATATATTTCTTATTATAAATCACAGTATCACACCTAACTAAAAGACTTTCCTAATATTTCCCTTGTCCAGCTTCCAATTTAAATGAGACTTCTTAGTGGTATTACCCTTAGACCCAGGGATAGAAGTCTCTGCCCTATCCCTCCCTTTAAAGGATCTACTTTGGCCTTGTTCTTGCCAAGCCACTGCCCACGGGGCAAAGAATACAGGAGACCCAAGGAGACACATACACCCAAAGTCCTGATCTTCTGCTTTCCAGACCGTATATGCTATTCCAAAACTTAAGATGTCCTGCCCAGCAGGCCTCTTCTTTTGGTTGGCTCCCTGAAGACAGACCCCACAGTGCTTGTGTGTGCCCTCCTACCCTGCCCTTGAAGCAAGGTCAAGGTACAGGTGTTTTTGAGGCAGGGTTGTGGAGAGGGTTGATGAAACTTGGATATGAACAAGATGTATATGAGGTCCATCAAAGTGCAGGAGACAGCCAGGACTGGGAATAGCAGTGGTGGGCCACAGCTGGAAGGCTTCCTTTTGTTCCTTGGCCCTGACCCCACATATATCAGTATACCTTAAACTTGCACAATGTTACATGCCGATTTATAATTAAAGAAAGAAAGAAAGAAAGAGGGGCGCCTGGGTGGCTCAGTGGGTTAAAGCCGCTGCCTTCGGCTCAGGTCATGATCCCAGGGTCCTGGGATCGAGGCCCGCATCGGGCTCTCTGCTCAGCAGGGAGCCTGCTTCCTTCTCTCTCCTCTCTCTCTGCCTGCCTCTCTGCCGACTTGTAATCTCTCTCTCTGTGTCAAATGAATAAATAAAAAAAAAAAAAAAGAAAGAAAGAAAGAAAGAAAGAAAGAAAGAAAAAAGAAAGAAAGGAGCCTACTTCTTACAAGCTTTCTCCTACAGGGATAGATCTTAGGTTCTGCAAGCCGTGTAATTTCTGTTAACACCTCAACTCTGTGCTTGTAAGCTGAAAGCAACCACAGATAACAGAAGCGGTTTCCACTAAAACTGTATTTACGAAAACCAGAGGTGGGCTGGATTTGGTCCCTGGGCTGGTTACCAACCACATTATCTATGTTTCACTTCTCTGGTATTTACTGCATTCTAGCTCATGGTCTATAGTTACCTGCTCCCCTCTCTCACCTCTACCTGGAGAAGTATGGCTGTGTGGCCAAATTCAGTAGCTATCCAAAGAGTATATAATTTTACACGTAGAAACAAAATTAAAACTCTAGGATGTCCTTTGTGGTTTAACAAAAAGAGTACTCCTTGTACTTCAACAGCAGCTAGCCCAGAGTCACATTTGTTTTTAAAGCAGAGTTTGAAAACTATGATTTACAGGCTGGAGGTGGCATGTGATTGTCACTCACAACTCTACTAACCATACTGTAAGTGTGTGTCATGATTTAGTCTTAAAAATATAATATATACTCCTTATGTTAGTGTCCTAGCAACATTTTGGTTAATAAGCAGTAATTAAACATGTATTTTTAAAGACACATATAGGACAGAAGTTGATCTTTTAATGGAGTAAACCGTAAACTCTCTCAGGGAAGAGACTATACTGGTGGCAATTTTCTGGACTCCCTAAATTCTTGGCAACTTCACTTCCTCTGTAGCTAAAATAGTCAAACCCTAAGGGAACGATTTGTTCTTTTAATGTACTAAATCATTCTGATCAAAGATTGGGGTGGGGGAGTAGCCAACATCTTCTCTTCTCCACAAAGAACTTCAAGGGCCCTCCCTGTGTGAGGGAAACCACTGACTCAGGCAGG
The DNA here is from genome assembly GCA_002007465.1 of Ailurus styani. NCBI lineage: Eukaryota > Metazoa > Chordata > Mammalia > Carnivora > Ailuridae > Ailurus > Ailurus styani. The sequence continues at coordinate 1,141,839 of LNAC01000204.1, forward strand.
TAGCCCCCGTGAGCAACAATCTGCACTAACGTGAAGTGGTGATGGGGGAACAGATTTATTTTGTGTTAGGGCGTGTTCTTGCTGTCCTGTAGCATTGTTGAAGCACCCATATAGACAGGGCACACCCATTAACCAGGGTTTCTTTTTTTTAAGATTTTTATTTATTTATTTGAGAGAGAGGGAGAATGAGAAAGCTCACAGAGGGATAAGGAGCAGTAGACTCCCCGATGTGGGGCTCGATACCAGGACACTGAGATCATGACATGAGTCGAAGGCAGCTGCTTAAACGACTGAGCCCCCCAGGTGCCCCTGGCCAGCATTGCTTTTTGAGGAGCTCACTCTTCCCCCTACATCCTTGTGGCTCAGTGTGAGGCCCTCCCAGCAGCAATACTGGCATTGTGGTACCACCTGGGAGTTTGTTAGCAATGCAGAACCCTGGCTCTCTCCCAGATCTACTGAATCAAAATCCCTTGGGTGATTCATAAGCAATTCAAGCTGGGGAAGCATTGACCTGTAGGACTATGTAGCATTCACTTCTCCAGCCCTGAGCAGAGCAAGGCAACACACACAAGGTACGGTACTTTCCATTAACATCAACTTCTTGCTAAAACACCAGTTAAGGTGAAGAACACTGGTGTTCTTTCATCCAGAACTACAAGTAACAAAATAATGCCTACTGCTACCAGAGCACTTTGCATGTATAATCTCCTTTACTAGAAAGCACTGACAAAGTCAATTCTGCATGGATTAGTCCTTACTGGCACTGGAACGCATTCACCTTCACTGCTGGCTGTGGCAGCACGCCCAGGTTCATCACTCCAACGCCTACTGTAATACAGGATCACCGGCAACAAGATGCTGGAAGCTGGCCAGTCTCCTAGCCTTTCTTGTCACAAAGTTACCTGGATGGGCAAGGCAGAGGAGGGGAATGGGTAACAACAGGATATCCCAGCAGCCTACTGTACAGAAACTGAGAGAATGAAGTTGAGCAGAGCAGAAAAAACAGACATAGTAAAGAACAATTTTGAACACTCTAACCAAGCCAAGTACTTTTGGAAAAAATCCTATCAGTGAGGAGTGTACAACAACCAAGGATGTGTTTTGGCAGACCATAAAACTGACTGGAAGAGCTGCAAACAGTTTCCATCTCTGCACATCGAATTGGCACCCTCTACCATAGGTTGTGCAAAAGACCCAAGTAAAGATCTGTTCATTCAATCAATCAAATATTCACTGCGATCTGTTAGGATGAGCCCTACGTACGAGGCTAATTTTTTTCAGAGATGTATCAGGTCTTTACGAAGATTCTATTCTAACAGGAGAGAGAGAAGGAAGTACTTTAGCACCAATTTGTATTCTTATCATGGGGGGTGACAGAGAGTGGTGTTGGATATCACACTCTACCAGAGAAGTTGAGACAGGCTTAACAGAGGAGACACCTGAGATGGGTATTGAAGGATGAGTAAGAGTTTTCCAGACAGAAATTAGTGGGAAGCATACACTAACTAGAGAGGAGTGTGTATGTATGTGTGTGTGTGGGGGGAGGTATGTGTGTGCGTGTGTGTGTGTATGTGTGTGTATTCAGCACTGTAAAAGAGTATGCAGGCTGAGAAGTCATTTTGACCAGAGTGTGAAATGAAGCTGAAAAAGAATTCTTCAACTAGATAGTGAAAAGTGCCTGTCAGGCTCACCCGTTTACAGTTAATCCTCTAAGCATCAAGGAGGGATTGGGGGATTTTAAACAAAGCAACATCAGGATCAGGTATAAAGTTAAAGATTGATAAGATCATTTTACATAGATAACAGTTGTCAGTAGTATCACCTAAGGGTCAAAAAACAAAACCACGGATAACAACAACAGTCATCATGGGAACTTTTTGTGGAACTTGGAGAGCTAGAAAGAAACAAGAGGGTAAAGGGAAAATGTATAATCAAATACGTCTCTCAAAGGGATATTGGATATTCCCGCATTCAAGCAGCTACTTTGTGCTGGCCACTCAATAGCTTTTCTTGAAGCAATAATAAAGGAAGCCTTGTTCATCACTGCAGCTGGCTAGATCTGCCCAATTTACAATTTCCCCAAACTCAATCACTACATTTTTCCCCTTTTCTACATTAAGGACTGTCACAATTTGCATGTTATATTAGATTCGAAATCTCAAATTAAAATATGTCACTTATTTGAAACATTCCCATCTTCATGTCAGCCTGACTTTGGTACCGTCCATCACACGTAACTATTTCATTCTTTAAGGAACAGGAAAAAAATCAGCAGTTATAAAAGTTGTGCCACTTATAAAAGTTATAAAAGATACAAATATCCTTTTCCCCCCAAATCATTTAGCATTTTTTCTACTTTCTTCATTAAAATGCACATCCTAAATTATGTCCATTTTTGGGCTTTTTAAATTCTGGTCTTAACACTTGCCAATATAATGAAAGTAAAAGTTTCTTTTAAATGGGCTCTCTATCTCAAATCATTTAGACATATAGTTGTCCTAGTACGTTGAGTTTTTGAATGATAATTACAACACAATATATGTAATTTGATTACCAGCTCTCTGTTTACAAAGGTTATGATTCAGCTGTACACATTACCATGGCTACCCAAATCCCATGCTTTGATAGTAGTATTGTTTCAATGAAGTGGATCATGAAAAGCAGTGACTACTCAATCTCTGAAGATTAAGGTAAGTGGTAAAGATTAAGGTAAGACATTTTCTCAGATGCAGAAAAGACAAGAAATGAGAATATAATGATACCAACTTAGAATTTATTATAATCTAAACAGCACTTAAGTGAAGTAGTCTTTCCAGAACAACCAGCAAAAATCTATATTTTGAGAGCCTGGCCACACAAAAAGTGTTTGCTAAATTTAATGGTGACTTTGATGTATACACAGCATCACTGGTCTCTACCAGCTCTGAATTTCAAAATATAAAAGAACTAGGCTTCAAATCAAAGAACAGAATGCACTCACTTGGCATCTAAGCAGATCGTAGGAATACCACAGGTACCCATACTTTAAAGCCAATCAACATACATATATTATATCTAGAGTCAAAGCAATGTACACAAGGCCCTAATGGTGTGTACTTCGATCTGCTGCAGTGGGAAAGCAAAGTCTTGACAGAGCCATAGCATCTTGTACTTGGATAGACCCATAGGCATCCAGGCCCATGTCATGCCTTCACGAGAGACACTTTGTCTACCAAGTAAAAGAATCAAATTTTGGAGATTAGAGCCCCTGCACACAAAGCCTTTACAGGAATACAAAGACCCCATGGAATTCTCTTCAGATACTGTCAGTTCCTGTACAGATGGACTCTGCTATGTGCGTGGTGAACATAGCCATTAAATATTACTCACTCTCAGGATTTTAATAGAAGGATCACTATCTATATAAACATGGCTTTTTTCTCAACCCACTAGAGATTCTTGAACCCACCCACCAGTAACTATTCTGAAATAGTCAAACTCCATCCACCCACAACCAGCAGAGGAGTAACAAAGTGAAGTAGTCATGAGTGGCAATAAAAATGCTAGAAAAAGTGGTTCTTCTAAAATAGTTAGAAGAAAACTTACAATGTTTAGATCAAAGTAGCATCCAGACAATAATGTGAAGTTTGCCATTCTTCTTTTTCCCCTCTTTCTTCCATTTCTCACCCTTTTTCTGGTGCGAGAAAAGTAATGAACTTTCGCAGGTGGAGGTGAATATCTGAACATATCAAGCTTGGAGAAAGGAAATGACGTTGTATGAAGGACACCCAAAAGAATGAAAGAATAAGAACTGGCAATAGATTTATTCACAAATTGCCTATTTAGTGAATTCCAGAGTCAACATCCTAAAAGTATTTTTAGAGGAAGAAGAAACACATACAAATGTATCATTTATCCCGATTTAATGTAAATCTCTGCATCTATAGTCAGAAATCCACAGAATAAACTATGGGCACATTCTGTCATCTAGTTTAATTACACAAGTCTTGGCAGGCAGTAAAACATTTGTAAATTCTCTGAAAAGACTAAGCTATATGAATGAAATATAGAAGAATGAATGTATTTTATTAGAATAGGCAACCGGTGATTGGCAAAGAGACAAAATGAGAACATCCATTCAATAGCTGGAAATAATACTTTTTGTTTTGACTTACAAAGGCTTCCAGTTATAACTATTATTCAATGTTTTCACAAATAAAGACAGAAAAATAAAGAATTTATTTTCTATTGAATCTCACACACACTAAAACCTGCATTTGTGATACACATAATAGTATCTCATTTCAATTATTATTTTTTCTATTTATGAAATGTGGGAAAGAGCCAAAAATCTTCAATACATTCAACAATTCAAACTGCCATTGGAATCTACAAAAAGAAATTGGTTAGTCATTAAAATGTATAGTGGGGATATCATTTTTGTCAGCTCCTTAACTCTTGGGGAGTTCTCAATAATCTTATAAACCATCTTATTGCAGTATTTTTAAAAAATTTCTCATGTTGGGCGCCTGGGTGGCTCAGTGGGTTAAAGCCTCTGCCTTCGGCTCAGGTCATGATCCCAGGGTCCTGGGATCGAGCCCACATCGGGCTCCCTGCTCGGCGGGGAGCCTGCCTCCTCCTCTCTCTCTGCCTGCCTCTCTGCCTACTTGTCATCTCTCTCGCTCTGTCAGATAAATAAATAAAATCTTAAAAAAAATTTCTCATGTTAAAAAATATTTCCCATGTTAGAGAATAATTATCACCTATTTTTTAAATTATATTAAGTTTAATTTGTATAAAGTAAAAAGTACAGTGCTATTTGATTTTACTGACATACCTGAACTATTGACTATTGCTGAATATTTGCATACATTTCTTTGTCCTTTACTAGAAGAACCTAATAAAATAGGATCTGTTTGTCTATACCTAGAGCAGACATTTCTCTTCCCATGGTGCCAATTAGTAAAATTTCAATCTGGAAGAAAGGGTTCAAAAGCTGTAATATTTTTTATTTTTGGAGTACATCATGTGAGTTGACTGCCGTGAGACATTTAATAACAGCCATTTACTGAGCCCCTAATATGTGCCAGGCCTCGGGATAAAATACTTTAACTGCAACATCTTATTTAAATCTTCACAACAGTATCAATAGGTATGGATGATTATTATCTCTATTTTATAACAATATTTATTCATTTTATAAATTTTCACCAAACTTACACTGTTCTTGGTACTTGGGACAGCATAGTAAATTAAATGGATGAGGATCCCTGTTCATGTGGCGCTAAAATTGTAGTGATAACCAATAAGTATAATAAAGAAGTAACTTACAAGATATGTTACAGGCTAGGAAATGCCTAAAAAAATCAAACTGAAAGCTGACAAGGAGATCAGGAGTGTGGAGGTGGGTGTGTTACAATTTTAGAGGGTGTGATCAGGGTAGGTCTCATGGAGAAGATGACACATAAATGCCAAAATGACACATAAAAGCCAAAAATGATGGAGGTGAGAAAGTGAGCCTTGAGACCTATGGGGAATATTGCTCCATATAAAGAGAACACCCAGTGCAAAGGTCCTAAGGCAAGAATTTACCTGTCATGTTCAAAGAATATCAAGTTGAGGATAGAAAGAAATAAGAAAATTGGAAAAACCTTGATGAGTAGGGGAAATGAAGTCAAAGGATTAATGTAGGCTATATCTCTAGACCATCACAAGTATTTTGCTTTGACTCTGAGTAAAACTAGCAAGCTTCACATGATCTGCATTCCATTTTCAAAAGACAATAGTAGCTGCTGAATGGAGAGCAGATTATAGATGGCAATGGCAGAGACACAGAGTCAGTTTGGAGGTTACTGCAGCAATTTATGGAAGAGTTTATGGAGACTCCAACAAAGGTTATAGTGGTAGACATGGTGAGAAGTGGTTAAATTCTGGATATGTGTGAAGACAGTACCAACAGGGCTTGATGATACATAGGATGTAGTATGTCAGAAAAGGAGAGGAACGATGAATGACTCCAAGATTTTTGGCCAGAACAGATAGGGGGATAAAACTGACATCAGTTGAGTTGGAGCACGGAGTAGAGTAGGGGGAAAAGAGGTCAGTTTTGGACAAGGTAACTGATGATATCAAACAGGTGATGATGGCAGATAAGCAGTTGGATGTACATGTTTGGGGTTTAGGAGAGAGAACAAGTGAGGGTATAACTGTGGAAAGTGGTGACAAAAATGGTATTTATAACCACGCAAATGGCTGCTGAACTCACTAATGGGGTAAATGCAGACTGAGAAGACCACTGAGAGCTAAGCCATAGGTTACTCCAACATGAAGAGGAAAGAGACCAGACCAGCAAAGGAGACTGAAAAGAAGCAACCAATGAAGTAGAACTTAAACTAAGAGATTGTCTTACCTGAACTCCAAGTAAAGAAAAGGTACCAAAGAGAAGGAATGATCCATTGTTCAAATGCTGCTCACAGATCGATTGAGATGAAGATGGAAAAATGACCATTGGGTATGGTGAGAAAACTATATAATGTTCTTAACTGCTATATTTTAATAACATAACATGTGAAAACATTAAAATAATAAGGATTATCATTTACTATATAGCTATTATTTATCAAGTACTGCACTATATACTTTACAAATATAATTTTTTACTTCCCCAAGTAATCCTAAAGGTAAGCACTTTTTTTCTCTTAGAGATCTGGAAACCAGAACTCTGAAACACTATATGACCTGTCAAAGGTCACACAGCTAGTAAATGTTAACGCCAAAATTAGAACTCGGACTTGTCTTGATCCTAATGTCAATTCTAGAATACCATGAAATCTTTTGCAATTAGGAGAAGATATATTAACACCAAGAAGAGCGAAGATGAAAATTCAATTTTTTTAAAATTGAGGCACCCTTGGTTTTTTATATTTTTTTTATTTATTTGAGAGAGAGAGAACACACACGCTTGCACACACATGAGCAGGGGGAGGTGCAGAGGGAGAGGGAGAGGGAGAAGCAGACTCCCCGCTGAGTCACCATGCACAAACCAACAATGTGGGGTTTGATCCCAGAACCCTGAGAACATAAACAAGCCCAAGTCAGACACTTAACTGACTGAGCCACCCAGGCACCCCTCAATGATTTTTTAAAAACTTCCTCTTAATTAATACTTACATGTTGGGGAAAAATTATAGAGAAAGAAGTCACAAAGCTAAAAAAAAGTATGAGGAGTTTCATCACCTTGTAATTTATAAAAATGCAGCAGCTACCTAAGTATAGATTCTAGTCCATTTCTGTTTCACTCAACTTCAAAATTATTGTCAAGTCCTAAAACACTGTTTTCTGCATTATTGATGTAACCAAAACCTTTGGCTGGAGGCTCTAAGCTCTCAGCTTGGCATTCAGGGTGTTGTGTCAACTGACCTGGCATTTTAAAGCATGTGGTGAAGCCTGTGCTCTGACTTGAGTGATGGAATATTTACTACCTTTACTATATAAATAACACTGCATCATGAATGCTGTTATGTGTAGTAAGCCGGGCTTCCAGTGTTATTTCAACAAACTCCTCTTCCTTCTTTTATCTTGCTGAGACCAGGATACCTCTGGAGAACTTTCCTTCTTTCTTCATTTCCTCTGTCCCTTCCTCCATTTCTTTGATCATTATTGAGTGATCCTAGAGGCCAGGCACTCTCCCAGGCACCAAAGATATGTGGTGACCCAGACAGCTGAGGTCCTACCCTCACAGAATTACATTCAAGTTGGGGAGATACACCGAAGTAAATTTTTTAAATGGTAATTGATGAGAAAAAGACACAGCTAGCAGTGACTTGGGAGCACATAATATTCTTAGAACAGTCTTCTCCATGACGGGGGAACTCTCAGCATTCAGAAATCAAAGTTATTTCTGTTAGCGCATGGTGGTCAAAAGACATAGAGAGCTTCTTAAGTTGAGGCAGAAGAATATCACAGGCAAAGTCTGTGTACGTCAGAGTATTGTCAGGGGCTGGGTAGTTGCGGGTTTAAGCTTATTATATTCAATGGCTGGTGTCTTGGTCTACATAGCTCTTTCTTTGGACAGTGACTTGGAACTCAATATATTTTGTGCATTGTCCGAAGCTATCCCATGCTTTAATATTCCAAATATAAAATTAGAACAGATCTCATACAAATAAGTTTTCTAAGAGACTATCTCTCAGTATTAAACAATTTCCACATATCTTTTGAGATTCTCAGAAAGAAAATCTGTGCAAATACAAAATATACACTTTGGAGGCTGTAATTCTTTCTTAGAGTGGAACTAAATTGTAATAGCTAGGTCTATTTAACATCTGTGACTTAACTAATGATTCCAGTGAAGTTAAAATGTACCCCCAATTTTTTAATATCCTTCAGATCCAAACATCTGGACCAAAGCTACATGGTGAGATTTGATCCTATGTATTCCTTTTATACTTTTGTGATCGTAGCCATAGTAACATTAAAACAACAATACGACTAATAAGATTGGGTCAGCAGGAGTACCAAAACCAATACAAGATGAGTTTAAATCTATCAGGATTTGAATCTTTGATTCCAAGAAATTGGGAAGGAAGATGCTTAGAGCAATAACCCACACCTGCTCTGATTATGATATTAAGAAATTAAAGCTAATTTTAATATTGGAAATAGGAAATAGTAATTCTATTTTTTTTACTTACAAATATAGATGAGGTTTAAAGAGCTTCTGATGCACAGTCTGTTCCACTCCTCTCCCATACCACCTACATAGCTCCTGAGTAGGAAATATAAAATTCCATGACTTACCTACTTTAAGAAATGTGATACTTTGTGTGGCAAAGCTAAAATCATTTGACTCAACTCTAGGAGGATAAAGGAACAGTGTGCTGTGCACAAATAGCATGATGAAAACAGTAAAAATGGAATGACTTATGAGCCTGGAGCCTTGAAGTTATAGTGAATTAAAAAAATACAGTCCATATATAGAGATGCTAAATCCCCTTAATAAGCTGAATAAAATGTAATTGAAAAATAAAACATTTCCATCCATAAACACAAGGGGAGTGCTGTAATTCAAAAGGACTATCATCTTTTTTTTTTTTTTAAAGATTTTATTTATTTTATTTCACAGAGGGAGAGAGATCACAAGGAGGCAGAGAGGCAGGCAGAGAGAGAGAGGGGGAAGCAGGCTCCCCGCCCAAGCAGGGAGCCCGATGCGGGCCTCGATCCCAGGACCCTGAGATCATGACCTGAGCCGAAAGCAGAGGCTTTAACCCACTGAGCCACCCAGGCGCCCAAGGACTATCATCTTGATTGAATTCCTAGTCTTTGAAAAACACCATAAAATTTTCTAATTACCAAACACATGCGAGGATGAAAGTAGATATGGATCCAGTATTTTAAGAGCAGACGAAGTGTTGGTGATGAGAACTACTTGTTTCTTTTTTTTTAAGATTTTATTTATTTATTTGACAGAGAGAGATTACAAGTAGTCAGAGAGGCAGGCAGAGAGGAGGAAGCAGGCTCCCTGCCAAGCAGGGAGCCCAATGCGGGGCTCGATCCCAGGACCCTGAGATCATGACCTGAGCTGAAGGCAGAGGCTTTAACCCACTGAGCCACCCAGGTGCCCCACTACTTGTTTCTTTTAAGACAAATCTTTAAAAATACTTAGCAATCNAGCCACCCAGGTGCCCCACTACTTGTTTCTTTTAAGACAAATCTTTAAAAATACTTAGCAATCCACCTTTACTTACTGTGGCAATGAGTGAATTGCCCATTCTAGCCTAGTGTTTGCATTTAGCGTGGAGAAGCTACGTTATCTGGGAGTATTGGTTGAACTGAATTGAATGTCGAATGTTGGGTCAACTGAGGAAAGAAATAGTCAACAGTGTTGTTGATTAAAGTGAATACAAGGTGACATAATTATTTCAGTTGTAGTAGAGAGATTTTATATATCTGAAAGGTGGTGTACGAAGTTATTTAAATTGTGTCCATTTAGACATAGTCACTACTTTTAAAAATTACTGGCACAATGGTCTCAGTGTATTCAACTTGACCAAATATCTTTACAGGAAATAAAAAACTGAAGATGGCTTCTACTACCTCACTAGGGCTGAAAAAAACATTTTAAAATATAAAGTAATAGCACTTCCCTTGCACTAAGGAGATAAATTAGTATGTCCTGTAATATAAAAGTGAATAGTGTTATATGAATCTCTTTCTTTCAGTAAACATGTAACTTTAGGATATATTATTTCTATAATTTCAAATTTGTTATATTCAAAACTGGTTCCCCCTCACACACTAGTCCAAATCACAGACTGGCTAACACTAATGAAATGCTGCTTTCATTATGTTTGTTCTGTACCAGTAAATCTACATTCAACTCATTCCACTACTAGTCAATTCATTGTGTCTTGCCTTCTGCCAACTTTCACTATTCCTCTGTAGCCTTGTCCCATACAACCCAAACAACTGTCTTATTATTTTTGGAATTCAGAGAACTTGGCCCCACTACTCTGCCCCATTTCCTTGTCCCTTCCATGACCTCCCACCAACTCTTCCCTTTAACCTTGGAATCAAGCACATAAACCATTGAAAAACAGGTCCTATGTAAATACCCCAGGCCTCGATTTTCGACTCCTTCCTTTCTTCCTTATGGAAGTCCAGGACACATGGGAGATGCTCATTAATATTGATGATCTAGTAACTTATGAACAGGAGTAATTATAATAACATTCCTCAGAAAACCAGTCTCTAAAATGTAACTGCATAGAGCAAAGCCTCATACTCGATAATATTTAGTATCTTTACCCCTTTTAACAAATATTTAGTATTTCACAGTATTTCTGAAGTAATTTCCTACGACATTACTGCAGCATGCCTAACGTGGCAAAGGAATAAAATGTCCTTGTCAGAGCTTCTAAATAGCTTCCATTCCCCTCTTCACGGTCTATGTACCCAACCTGCCACTGACAGCTCACAGCTGAGTCCCTCACTGGGCTTTGCCCTCGGCCCTAAGAAGCTGTCTTGTTCATGGTTATGCCACCTTCCATGGAGCAGCCCACAAACAGCGACTGCTAGATCGGGGAACAGAAAGCCTTGACCCTTGACTCAACTGCAGACCACTGTGAAAGACCCATGGGATATGCTGGGGATTCAGGCTCAGAAGCAACTAAACTGTTTCTAGGGAATCCAACTGAACATAGATGTTTTCCCCACTAGCCCATAAACTTTTGATGGCAAGAACTGTCTGTAACATCTTCAGCCCGTGTTAAAGACAATCCTTATAATAGACAGGACCCTCAAATATTCCTCATTCATTCACATGAAAGAGTTGATCAATTAAGTGGCATATTGGAAGGAGTGATTCTGCTAATTTAATAGGATCAAAGAACAATGGTGACCGAGGGCCAGCGTAAGCTATACTGGACGTTCGATGATCACCTGAGAGAATGGCCACACCGCCATTTCAGCATAGGAAGGTCTTAACCTGTGCCACTGTGGTTGGCAAGGGCTTCAAACCTAAAAGCTGAAGCTCAGTTGGTAGGGAACTTCGGAGAATATTCAGAAATCATCTAACATCCATCAGAAATTATGGATGGGGGGAGAGGGAATATCGACAGAGATTTGAGAGGGCTTGCTAAAACCCCTCCAAGGCACACCTTGGAGTGTACTCCCACTAACCTCAACAATTTTTAAAAGAACAAATTCCTACACTCCATTGCACCACAGAACCCAAGTCCTCAGGGTAAGGGAGTAAGTTTTGACAACTAGGTTGTGCTACTTGTTCTTTTAGCTGAATCCTGATGATCATGCCCATAATTTTTAGCTTGTGCCTAAGTAAATTGTATTCCTTTTCATTTTATCTTCAGTGTTTGGCCATTTCCCAATTTAGTAGAACTTCCAGGACAGAATGATCAGAAAAAAGGATGGAAAAAACAGTTCTTACGGGTTTGTTTCATTCTACATAGTAGAAGTGTAAACAAAGTATTTGGCAGGAGAAAGAATTTAAACTCAGCTAAAATGAGGGTTTTTTTTTTTATTTTAGGAGGCTCACTTTCTGATGTCCTTCTAGAATTTCAAAGTGTTATAATTATTGCAAATTAACAAAATGGTTTATACTCGATAGGAATAAATCCTATTTTCTTTTTAAAATAGATTTTATTTATGTGTTTATTTATTTTAGAGAGAGCACAAGCAGGGGGAGTGGCAGAGGGTGAGGGAGAAGCAGATTCCTGGCTGAGCAGGGCTTGATCTCATGACCCTAGGACCAAGACCTGAGCCAAAGGCAGATGCCTAATGTACTGAGCCACCCAGGCGTGCAAATCCTATTTTCTTATTACCGAATGTATATCATACTCCAAAGCGATACTCTTTTCCATATAATCTTAATATAAAACCATTTTGGAATTTGTATTTCTACATAGCCATTGCATTACATAAAGCTCTTTCCTTTTTCTTTTTCTCCCCAGCTGCCTTATCCAACTTCCCCTTCTTCCCAAATGAATTGCCAAACATTCTCACTGAAGAGTTACATATAAACCACAGCATTTTTTGCTAGGGTGGGTGGCAACTTTCTAACTAAGCAAAGAGAGTTTGAATGGATACATTCCATTATAGAATGTTGCCTTCTGCTTTAAAAAAAAAAGTTAATTTTAAACTTTGGCTCTGTATTTATCTAGCACTGGTAACAGTGGTTTAGTCTTAGAAAAGAGGAAAGAGAAAAGGAAATGAAGAGAGCCCAAGAAGGCTGTTTGAGAACAGGGGTTCAACACGAAGAAATTTGCAATAGAGGTGGAATTTGGGAGTGCTTGGGAAAGTCACAAAACTGGGAATCAAAGGTTTCCTGGAGATACAGAATCTTAATTTGTTCCTCTTCTTCCTAAAGCACATATCTGAGTAGGTCATAAAATGTTGTTTGCCTTAAGCCCATGAAACCCCACTCTATTTGTTCCTGGATGCCAGACCTGGACACTTGGGGCTCCAGCCTCACCTTCTTACATTCTGCATCACGTACCCCATGCTATTATGGTATCTCTGTTCTTGATTCTCCTCTGTCTGGAAAGTTTTTCTTTTCCACACCAGTGTGAGCTCCTTCAAAGTCTAGCTAAACCTTATTTCCTTTAACAAGCCTCTCCTAACCCCTCCAAGTGCACGTGCTCTGACCCTTTCCCAAGCCTGTACCATACTTGACACCTCTCTCGGAAGTACTCATAGTAAACTATCACGAATTACAACTATATATGATTTTGTTTATTACCAATACCACTGACTAACCATCTTTGGGCCCAGATATATGCCATCCCTCATCTCAATATCCCTTGAACATGCTCTTACAGCTCTTTGTACACTGAAGGCACTCAAACATTTATGGTGGGAGTAGAAGGAAGGAAGGAGAAGGAAGGGAGAAAGGGAATGAAGAAGGAAGGGTCAGCCACTTTTTCTATTTATAGATTACAAACTACTAATACTAATCCTTTCTCCTTTATTACTCAGTTTTCCTTTATGGCTTTCTTAAATCAGCAGTTTCATGCATCATGGGGTTGGGAGAACTCTGACCTGAAACTGATCTGTTGTCACTAAATGCTTCAGCATTTGTTCATGTCACAGTGGTGTACTGGTGACCTACTCTAAGCCATGCACAAGGCTGGGCCCTGGAAATACAAAACAGACAGGCACGGGACTCCTGGAGCTAAGCTAAACTGTTCACTCACTGTGATGAGCACACCCACTGACGTGAGCAGCTTGTGTTATTATGGGCCTGGAGGAGAACCCGGCAAGGGAAAGCAACAGAGTCCAAACCCCCTAGAGACCCCTTGAATGCATTTCCTCTACACACTCTGGCACTGGAAACCTCTTGAGTACCATTCAGGAGTTCAGTCATGGTGAGAACAATTAGGGGCTTTAACAAGGGTATTCAAAAGCCTAGCACTGTGAGCCACCAGATTCATTTGTTACATTCAAATTTTCTCCCTTGGCCACATGAAGCTTTGTTTACACAAAATAGCTGATACCATTTTAAGTCTCTCAGCTTTCCATTTTTACTGCTGTGTTTAGCTCCTCTGACTGTGTTCCTTCTGAAATAAAGTTGGCAAAAGCCTGGGAACATTGTGGTACCCATAGCCCGTGTCGTTTCTTCAAACATGTATGTTCGACAGCTGCCCACTGAGGAAGATGAGAGGGCACTGCAAGATCTACAACTCCCTCTTCACCTTATCAGCTACAGTACAATCTACTGAAACCATTTTTTTTTCTGGGTCAGAAAAAAAAAAATAATGGCGTATTTTCTCCAAATGTCACCAGCCTAATATGAAGGGGTGAAGCCTATTATTCCCAACTTTTTCCTTTAGCATATTACCAGTGGTTCATATGTTATAAATCTTAACAAAAATCAGAGATCCACTTGGCTGTATCTCCTTCACTTAGTAGCTGCGTGGTGGTAGCTCGGCAAACCAAGTATAAGTAATATTGCCATCTTTATTCTCAAACTGGTTCATTATTACCATCTATGTGAGCAGGGTGACCCTGTTGGTGAAGAAATGAAATACGAAATTCCATCTCTTCAAAGGGGGTCAAATGTGGCTCAAAGATATTTTGGTAAGACGTCTGGGGTGGCGCCTGAGTGGCTCAGTCATTAAGCGTCTGCCTTCGGCTCAGGTCACCATCCCAGGGTCCTGGGATCGAGCCCAGCATTGGGCTCCCTGCTCAGCGGGAAGCCCGCTTCTCCCTTTCCCACTCCCCCTGCTTGTATTCCCTCTCTCGCTGTTTCTGTCTCTGTCAAATAAATAAATAAAATCTTAAAAAAAGAGAGAGAGAGAGAGACGTCTAGGGGGATGATTTTTGGAAGCAAGAAGGCAGCACACAATCTTAAAGCCAGAGGTGTCCACTGTGGGATGTGTGGGAAAGTCAAGAAAAAGGAGGGGCTCCAAAGAAGAGCAGTTCCTTGCAGGTGGGGAGATAGAAAGCTAACAGCAAAGAGGACACTATGGAAAAGCAAGGAGGCCCCACCAGTGACCTATTTTCCCAACTTTCCCTGTCCTGTGTCTCCAGAGAGCAAATGAGGTCGAGAGTGTATGGTGTGCATAAAGGAAAAATAAAGTCTGCAGATTCCAAGTGGGGGTGCCAGGTGAGTGAGCACGAGTCAATTAAGTGAGCCAGGGGTCAAAAGATGAGATGCACTAAAATTAGCTTCAACAAGAACGATTACTTTTCTTATGTTTCACATTACTAAAAAAAATATCTTCTTTTTTTTTTTTTTTTTTTAAAGATTTTATTTATTTGACACACAGAGAGAGAGATTACAAGTAGGCAGAGAGGCAGGCAGAGGAGGAAGCAGGCTCCCTGCTGAGCAGAGAGCCCGACGCGGGCCTCGATCCCAGGACGCTGAGATCATGACCTGAGCTGAAAGCAGAGGCTTTAACCCACTGAGCCACCCAGGCGCCCTAAAAAAAATATCTTATGGCTGGACATATTGTTACATAACTAAAATACTCAACGTAGGGCTTGTATCATTTCAGAAAAGTGGAATAACGTATCATGGGAGAGAGAGCAAACGAATTGGGAAATCTTAGAACCTAATTTCATTCCTTTGGTTCAAAATTTCCTTGTAGGCTAAAATGACATAATGGAGCATCTATATACTTCTACACTTTCTATAATTTCATTAGATTTGTATGAGGCTACCATAATCAGCTCTGGCTACATTTATAATAATTCATTTCCATTTGACTGCAATAAAAATGTTTATTTTATATTTTAAAATGCAAATATTCCATAACATCAGATACTTTTATGTTATACTAGTTCAATCTTAAAGTTTGCGAGTGAATTAACCTGTGTTGGAATTTTAAATGTATACTCTTAGGAAATTAGATATTCCAACTCTACACATCCAAAAATCTAATTCCTTTGATCCACATTTCACCATCATATGCACTTTCCTTTTATTTTTTATGTAAGATAACATGTTGCATGTGCATATGTAATGCAAGTATTTTAAGTAGAGACATATAGGCCTTTTATTTACCAGAACTGCAGGATTTACTCTAAGAGGTCTAGAATCTAGAATATACACCAAATTTTTATATAGATAATGTATTTCAAAGATTAAAAATAGACCCTGTTATGACTATACACAGTCAAATTCATTTTTAAAAGAAATGATCATAGCCATAATTATCATCATCATTATTATTATGCATTTGCTCAATCAACTGATCCGAAAGTACAACTATGATCAAGTGGCCTCCCAATTTTTTAATTATAAAGGGAAACTTTATATCAGAAAATGATGAAGGCCACTATACTAATTCACAGTTGTATTATGTGGAAATGTTGATAGGGCAAGAATCTACCAATTAGTTCACTTTGATCAGGTTATGACAAAATAAACTGCTATGAATAATTTTATGATTATTCATACACTGATTTATTTATAATTATAATTCACATAAAGCGCAAGCTACATAATTAACATATTGAAAGAGCGATAGTCTATAATTATATGCTCACAATTCACAGTCCATTGCCTTTTTTTTTTTCCTGAGTCCAAACTCCACACGCTATTTCCTGACTTAGGAAATATTACAAAATACAATCTAACTTTACTGTTAAATATATATTCTTAGAAATGCAACTCTTGGGCGCCTGGGTGGCTCAGTGGGTTAAAGCCCCTGCTTTCGGCTCAGGTCATGATCTCAGTGTCCTGGGATCGAGGCCCGCATTGGGCTCTCTGCTCAGCGGGGAGCCTGCTTCCTCCTCTCCCTGTCTCTCTGCCTGCCTCTCTGCCTACTTGTAATCTCTCTCTCTCTCTGTCAAATAAATAAATAAAATCTTTAAAAAAATTAAAAAAAAAAAAGAAATGCAACTCTTGTATGAACAAAACCACTCAGTGCCATTTGTTACATTTTATATGTATGAACACAGTAACTATAACACACTCTTTGAATAGTTTGTCAGGAGAAAAATTACTTTGAATGTTTTAATATGAAAAGAGGAAAGAGCAGATTTTCAGAAGTAAAATATTAAAAGTGCTTTCTTTTCTCCCTCTGCTTTACCCACAGTTCACTGCTTGCCAATTTCAGATCATGTGATAGGCAAGCAACACCAGGCTGATCAGTCATCTCTACTCTAAAGCTAAAAGCCTGAGGAGTCTTAGAGTTTTGACACCTGCATATTGTTTCTACACAGGGGAACCAAAAAAACCTGTCAATTAAGGCTCTTTTATTGTAAGCCAATGGTCAGGGTTAGCAGCAAGGGAATTTCCACTGAGCCATGTGGTTGGCCTATAATGGAATGCTGTCTGCAGTGTAAGATACCCCAGGGTGGCATTCTCTGGGTGAAAATGAAAAGCATATTTGTAAGGTGATTAGCAGAATTTGTCAAATAAACAAGCCTATCTACATTCCTATAATATTCCTTTGTAAATATGCCTGAGCAAATCTAAAACATTTCCGTAAGTGATAAGGGAATATGCATTTTAAAAATAGAGGAAATCAAGAAAATGCTGGCTATTCGTAGGTATCCGTGAAGTCATAAATACGCATGATCAAATTCATCTGAAACAAAGAAATATTGGGGATGCTTAACATAAAAAGCAAGACACTGGAAATTTAGAAAGAGAAGATTGCTCTTTAGCAGGAAAGTTGCTTAAGTCCATGTACATTTATTTTCATTTACAGGGTTAATTTTCCATTTTCCAAATTTACCTTCACTAAAATATAAATACTTATTTTTTCACCTGACTATCCAGTCGCTTAAAAACATCTATGGATGGTCCTATCACCACCTGTGCCGTTCTCCTATGTGTAAATACATTTTTGCCAAGATACAAGAACACTAAAGAAGTTCAGTGTTAGTGGTGACACACGGGGGATTGCCTCCCCCTAAAGAACGTTCATAATTATTGCAATGAGCAATTTCCAAAACAGAACTGTTATTTTTACATTCTTATGCCCTCTATTACACTCAGTATTCAAATGCATTGTGCTTTTGGTAATAAAGTGACAAAAGAGAAAGAGAGTAGCTTTTTATTTAAAGTGGTGGCATCAAGTTGGTTTGCGAACGTTTGTTTGTGTACTCTTGGTACTGAAAACAGAAACACCTGAGTACTCAGAACATTAACAAAACAAAACACTAAGTAATCAGCTGAAAACACTCTCACACACAAAACCCTCCGTTACCATTCTTTGAATGTTATTCAAAAGCAACTGTTTTTTTAGTTACTTAAGCCAACTATATTCCCATATGAGCACTGCTGAAAAAAAGGAGTACTGAGTGAAAGTTAGCAACCAAAGCCTTTAATTCGTCTGTTACTTACTCACTGAACAATATTACCTTCCAGCTCACCGTAATTGGGACTAGAGAGAGCCTATAAAGATTTACAATAAGAGTCTGGGGGAAAAAATGCACTGTTAAATTCAGACGACTTTGGAGAACCCTGAATACTAATAATTGCATGTATTTCTAATAACTGCATGGCCGGATGGTGAGCCCTTAGACACACGTCTCCTTTCTCGAGTGCAAAATGTTAACTATCCTATTTTAAAGGATTCTTGATTTTAAAGGATTCTCTTAAATTCTGAGAGGTGGAACGCAGGGTCAGGAGTCACAAGGCTGGTAACTGACAGAGCCTGAAGTGCAACGGGGGCCCACTGACATTCCTGACACAACTAATGGAAATATGATTGGAATCTAATAATACAAATGCTGACACGGTCTTATCTATAGCTGCCCAAATGGTGCTATTACAATGACACTTTGTAAGTTGAGCACCACCAGAAAACCTGCTACTTTTAAATCTTATTAATCAACACTTGGGTGCTTTGGGTTGCCACGCATTTTAGAGTAGTCTGCTTTATAAAAACATGACATTTACCAAACAGCAAAGATCGGATCTGTTGTGAGACAAAGTAGATCCCAAACACTTCAGTTTAGAACAGACTAAAAGAATCTGAAATATAAACCTTAAATTGATCCTAAAAGTTTGGTTGTTCTTAAATATTTTATGCATTAGTCATTTTAACAATAACATGATTTGTTCACAGACAGTTCAAACATAATAAACGTCTCTTCTAAATTTTTTCCTAGTCTGAGGAATACTGTGATTACTTATCAGCTAGACATGTTGACTTTGTTGAAGCAACCAGTGAGGAAATAAAATGAGTACTGTCCATATTCGTAAATGGTATTTCTTCTCCGATTTTCCCCAAATATTTTATAATCTAACTACGTAACTTGGGCTGATGAAAGGGCAACGAAATAGAAAAATAGACACTATATTTTAAATTATTCACTGCCTTCGTGTTTAAGTGCTTTCCTATTAAGCTAAGCTTTTTATCATTGATTTGTAGGACACTGAGGAAAAATGCTATAACCTGCTTCGGTTACATAATCGTCTACAAAAAGAAAGTAACAGGTGACAAAGTGCCATTAAAATGACTGAAACTATCTTTCCTACTGTGAATATGTGTGGTCTTCAAGTAAAAGGACAGCAGTTACGTGGGTATGTATGTTTGATGGTCAGTATCTTTTTTCAGAGACTTCTCTTTCTTTCTAGTATTATTTCTATCCCCTATGGAGCTTATAAAGCCTCCAGAATATGCCTGTTTGGTAACATATGTGTAGGTTATGTCAGAAAACAAATCAGGAAGTCATTTATAAAATATTACAGTAAGGAGTACACGAAATATCATCGCAGACTGTATTTCTGCTCATAGTTGGAGACTAACAGCCTGGAAGCAGCCGTAGTGTTACCCTGACCCCTGAAGGAAGGAATCAGGAGTTAACTTCACATCCAATTTTCTCCACAATGTGAACACCAAACCTCCAAATCTACTGGCACAACATATCAGTGTTTAGGCATGTCCTGCAGAAATATGACAGTGGTCTCAAACATCAGAGCTCAAAATTTCATTCCACCATTCCATTCTGATTTGGGGTAAGCAGATCTTTGCAAAGTTACTTAGTGGATGTCTGGACCTGCACCTGACTCCACAGGAAAAAACCAGAAAGGATCATCTCATCTCCATGCTAGAAAAGTCCCTTAGCCTTCTTGGGAAAATACACATAAAGGGAAATAGGAAATAGCACAACTAGACGAAAAGACGATTTAATTCCACAGGGTTAGGATTTCGGCAGAGTTGCCTTTTGAGGGAATTTAGGATCTGTTGAGGGAAAAACAGATCCCCAAACATTAGAAGGCCAGAAACGAGCTGATGTGCTTCTTCTTCTTTAAAAAAAATCGCAAGTCCAAATAAAACATCAGGGTAAATGACATTTTATTCTGCAGTATTCCCTTCTCTGTACAGCGAGCACAGTACATTTCTCTCATCTCATGGTAAAAGTCACAGGCAGCTGCAACATATCCTTTAAGCCATTCAATAAGTAAAACTTGAAAATGGATTGCTCTTTATTTCTGCGATTTGTATTAACAAAGAACTCATTGCCATTTATTTTTTAATTTAACAAGGTATCATTACCTTAGAAGGTTTTCACTTCTCTTTTCCCTGAGGGTTAAAATGGCCCAGAAAGAGGTCTGTCAAGGCAAAGATAAAGGTACAAAACCCTCACTTCTGACACACTGTGGAAGCAATCGTTTCTCCTGAGGGAAACACTAGGCTGAAATCTGCATTAAGCTCCACCAGGCAAAATGCAAGAGGACCCCGAATAGTCATTCTGTTCACAGTCTTCATTTCAACCGATGATTTAACTTTCTGCTCAGTTGGGGTCGTGTATGTCAATCATAGGGTACAGAACTATGACCTTGGCTGGGATCATCAGCCCCAATTACTCAACGGGGCACTTGTGAAACATTGCGGACTCATTTTGACTCTCCACGGGTGTGGCTAAAATTGGTCCTCTCCAGCTCTAAAGCTTACATAGATCTGCTGTCCCTCAGAAACTCACTATGAGAAAACTCATGCTAAATTTGCCACAGAGATCAGGCTTTACAGGACCCTCGGAGCTAATCTCTGTCTGCCCTCCTCCTCCTCCGTTAGCTGTTCCAAGCCTTCAAAAGTTAACAGGGTGATGGAGCCTCCTCTATACAATCATTTCATCTCACTATCGTTGACTGAAGCTCGCTGATGTAATGAAGTTACATAATCACCGATTATGCACGACTTCCATCCATCTTCCTACATATCCAGGTATCTTCTCCCCTCCCCTTCAGATCAATCCACCAGGTGAAATTTATAACACATGTAAATGTTCCATTCTCTCATCAAAGGTACTGAATATGGGACTTTAGCATTGCAGTACAGTGCACTGAACCACGTCATCAATATTGATTTTTTTATCCCATTTCCCAGGCAGAATATGCTTAAACATCCTTCATGGTCTAGTCTCTAACTTTTTACTGAAAGGGTAAAATAGATGTAGCAGATAGGACACATCCTCAACTTAAGGTTAAGGGAAGTGTGTAATTGCCTGCATTTCCAAAGCTGGCTGCATTGCAATAAAACGATGGTCTCTGCTTCCAGACCTTGAACTCCCCTGCACGTGGGTCGCAGCTTCAGCTATTTAGGGTATTAGGTAAATCATTATATTATTGGGCTATTGAACTTGAGAAAGCACGCATTTGGTGATATTTAAAATAATATTGCATGATTCTCTATTTTGCTCATCATTTTTCAGCTTTTTCTTTTCTTTTCATTCCGAACGATAATCCAGTGGATAAAAAAAGTAGCCCATGGTACTTAATAATCTCCAACAATCACAACCTAGAGAATAATTAACAATGATTATCACCTTAAAGTTTAAGAACTTGACAAGTGGGATGTCCCTGGTCCCATTGCGGCTGTGAAATGCAGCAGAATGCTGCACTGAGTTGAAAACATATTTCTTTTAATGAATTAAGAGTAGCTCGTTTCATTTTAAATAGGGCTCTTCAGTAAGTGTTCCTTTCACTGCTGCTACCCCTTCCAGAACACAGGAGCCACAAATATTGCGTCCAAACAATAGAGTGTCTACCCTGAATTAATTCAAGACACTCTTCCATATCAAAATAATTGGAGGGGGAAGTGATGCTTTGATTTATTTTCAATTACACTCAGAATACAGACCTACACACACACACACACAGACACACACACGCACACGCACACACACACCAACACACCCAACTGCAGTTATTCCATTCAGTGCCAATAACGGCCACATCACAGCCATCAATGCGATGCAGCAATCATCCAAGTCACCCATTCCCATTACAAACGCCCAAGTTTGCTCACACCAGTGATGGGTTTGCATATATAAAACGACCTTACCCACAACAGTCTTCCAAATTATTCTCCTCTGGATATCAGTCGGCAAGGTAATTGCTGGTCATCACAATGCGTATTCAGAAAAATCCACGTTTTACTCCTGTGTTCTTTTTCTTGTTTTTGCTAGCAATTAATATCATGAACAAGATACCCATTCACAAACGCCAAGTTCACCATAAAAGCAGATAATTCCATACAGCTCTTTCCTACAAGACTGCCTCCAGTTAGTTCTCAAAGTGCCCGATTGTTTGGTGAAGATACAATCCAGGTGCAGAGCAGGGGGGAAAAAAAAACGACTAGGAAAAAAAAGAAGAGGCAGACAGAAAAGGAGACACTGAGAGGAGAGAGCAGAAAAAGAGGGAAGAAATTTTTTTAAAAAGGAGGAAGGGAAAAGACCGGTGAGTGAGGAAGTCTGAGAGCTCTATGACAAGAATCGGAGTCCTGCTTGCAAATCTTCTGTATACATGTAGCCCTTCAGATCCTCTTGGTCCCCAAGTAAAATTTCCAGATCCGGGATGCAGCCATAAGAAAGAATCCTATGTATATTTCACAAGTATCCCGCAATAACAGATCCGACGGGGTTTTCCTTGTACAGTACTGCTGTGTGAAAGCACACAACCCCTGCTGTTTGGGAAGATGTCTCCTGGGTCCTAGCTCTCTTCAGCAGCCCCCAAAAATGATTTTTCAGAAAAGAGTGGGGGGAAAAAATCAGCTTTGCGTTTGCCTTGAATGATGCTAATCCTGAGCGAAAACGACAAGCAAACCACGAATAGCTCGAGCTCTTGATTAATAGCCACAATCCACTCAAAATATCCCAGGAAAGAAGGAGCGAAAACAAGAAAGAGAAACTGCAATGCATAAATGATTCCAGTGTTTCTACAAGATCGGTTCATTTGATTGAATGCATTCTCTGGGTTTGCTGCAAGTCATAAAGAGGATAGTGTTACTGCCACCCAATGGATATTTTAGTACTAGCCAATCCACAGAACGCCACCGCTTTGCGAGTTTTAGTTTTCCGAAGACTAAAGAGGAAGGAGGGTAGCCTGGAAATCTTTTGGAAAAGACCCCGAGAGGCCTCAAATAACGGGAATCTGCCCTTCCAGGCAAAACTGGACGGCAAATGTGGACTCTTACCCATTCCTGCGCTAGCCACCTTAGAATTAGGATTCCATTTCTCTAGGAGGCAGAAAAGTACAGAGAGCGATGCCTAAACTGACACGCTCACAATAACCTCCTTTTCATCTCTTCTCTTTAAAGCACATTGGTTACTGCGCGCGATCGCTCTCTGTCCCTGCGCCCCACCCCCGCCCCCCAGAACCATTCTCAATATCACTTTAAGCGGGATTGCTTAAGGGCGCGGGGTGCGGGGGGGGGAGGGGGCTGCTCCGAACCTCACCTCAGGGGGAAGGTGACAATTGTTTCTTACGGACAGTTTTGCAAAGTGCTTCAGCCTGCATTGATATGTAAACTGTAAGTCCCTCAGGCGTCAATCCTCCAGGCCGCCGCTCCTTCAGTTTGGGGAGGAGCATTATTTTCCCTAGCGAGAGGGGTTTGGAAGCTGGGAGCGTGGGGATGGGGGCGGGGCGCAGAGAGGAGGAGACTGAAGAGGATCCTCCTCCCCTCCACCGCGTAACCGAGTTCGCTGCAGGTTTCTGAGATGGAGTCCTAACGGGAAAAGAGGGACCAAGTAGGTACCGGTCAATTAAATTGGGAAATTTGCGCATTTTAAGATCCTTGCCCTTTATACTACCTGGGGATAGTATAATACCCGCCTGGGATTCTGTACGACTCAAACTTGAACGTAGGCTGGATCACCTGGGTGTCTTGTTAAAATGCAGATTCTGATTCAGTTAAGTCTGGAGTCAGGCCTCAGAGTCGGCATTTCTAATCATCTGGCCCTTGAGCCATCATAATGCTGCTTATGTATGGACCACACTTGGAGAAGCAAGACTCCAGGGCAGGGTTAATGCTTACGCGGCAACCACAGTGTTAGTTTCTGACGGTGGGGTGGGCAGGGCATTTAAAGGACTGAGAAACACTTCTGCAGTCACTACCCCTCCCTCGCCCCACTCTTCGACCTTTCCCAGACACCACCTGTGGCCCCCATTCTAGAAAACTTTAACCCGTCCCCACAAGCTTTTGTAAGGTAAAGCTTAAGAAGATAAGCCCCACATAGAACAATAAATAGGTAAAGCAGCCTGGCCCCTGGAGAACTGGGTCTTCATTTAACTTGGAGGGCAAAACACAATTGAAGATCAAGGAAACGCGAACATGTATTCCTGAATCGCGAGCTAAGCAAATGCAAGCCAAACTCGGTCAGGCACAGGTGAGGCTGATGGGGACTGGGGGAGGAAAGGGTGGTCAGTCTGTATTTTTAAAGAAGGAGCATTATATTGAAGTTTTCAACCCAAGGTGACGGAAGATCTGGTTAAAGTGTGCGGGCAAGTCTGACATGGTTTCCTTGGTGGTAACTCACCCAGATTAACCTCCTGTGTGCCAGTCGTTCTCTTCTTGGTCCTTTTCCACTTGCTCTAGTCCAGAGTAAACTGAGGAACCGAGGTGAAGGGGACGTATATTCTCCTCTTCTTACAGCCGGTGAGCTATATTTTCAACACCTGTCACAGTCCTTCAGCTGACCCATTTAAGTGAAGAACTAGACCTCAAGCGGACTGGGAGGGGCACAATTAACAAATTTAATTGCTTCAAGCAAAGTTTAGAAGTAAAAGTCCTGGACTGTAGGCTCAAATCCTAGATTTGAGTCTAATTTCTACTCCTAAGTAGCCATAATTTCCCAAGGGAATCACTTTAATTTCTCTTGGCCTCAGTTTCCTTGTCTGTAAAAATACAGGTTGCCAAAGTCCATTCCAGTTCCATATGGTACAAAAATCAAGTCCTTTATTTGCAAGGCTTCGGCCAGTTTGTGACTTTACACAGAGCATGAGTCCCGATTATTACCTTGACATGGGCTGTATGCAGACACTCTCCAGATGATTTGAAAACTGTATTAAAGACGCAGGTGAACATTTGGCCATTTAAATCTTATTGCAAGAGATGATTTAAAATGCTTTCTCTTCAGATCCAGGACGGGAAGTATTTGTTTGAATCCGAGGTGAAACATTGTCTATTCCTGGATTTTACAGAGCCAACTGTGGGCCTCGCTGTTTGTTGCCATGGGATCCTCTTTGTGCGAACTGTCTTGAACTGTGTGGGAACATTTTCCTCTTCCCTCCCTTCAGTTCTCTAACTCTTCTGAAGATATGTGTCAGAACAAAATGTAGCTGCATTATTGCCAATTAAGACTAACAGCAGCTGCAAGGTGCATCTAATTAACAATTTTAATTACTTCACCAAATTTTCATTTGCAGATGTTTAGAGCATTAAACAACATATTGTGATTTTATTTTAAAATCTTGAAAAAAGCTGACCTCCCTCCAAAGTTGGGGGTGGTGGTGCTAAAAAAACTACACAACTCAATGCTGGGTGTAAAAGAGCCTTGGACAAGGAGAGTC
This sequence comes from Ailurus styani, assembly GCA_002007465.1. Taxonomy (NCBI): domain Eukaryota; kingdom Metazoa; phylum Chordata; class Mammalia; order Carnivora; family Ailuridae; genus Ailurus; species Ailurus styani. The sequence continues at coordinate 1,167,586 of LNAC01000204.1, forward strand.
AGTACCTGGGCACAGTGTTTGAGAATAAATGACCTTACCTTCAGGATGAAAAAATAGTGCATATATTCATAAATATGACTTTTTTAGTAAAGAAAAGGGCCAACAAATCTGAAAACAGTGCCAAATTTAATAATTTACTATTCGAGCAGAATCTTTGCATGTTACAAAATTCTTCAAATGTTCTATTCTTTTTCTTTTCCAGTATTGCAAGGGTTAACAGTAAGTTTGGTGCTGCAGTGTGGGGATTGTAGGCTATAATCCAAAGCATTATGGGGTTTGTAGTAAAAACTGGCTGCAGATCAATTCCATGCTTCTAGCTTCTCTCAACTGAAAGAACTGCTGTTTTATTTTCTTATAATAAAAAGGAAGAATGCCAAGATGTTTTAAATAAGAAATTCATTTTAATGAAACAAAGTTGGTATTACTGGGAATATGAAATTAGAATTTAGCTACAATAATATTCTGACTGAGGAGATGGAGAACGCAATAACATCTCCTTTATAAGCCACAAATAACCTGAGCGAGCTATTTCCCAACATTACTACCCTATAGCTAGGGTTTCAAAAATCACTTTCATTGTTTTAGCAGTACAAAGTGAGAAAATATCAGGTTGCACATGAATGAGAGAGAATTGTGAACACAAGCAATGAACTCAAATTCTTACTGACTCTGCCTTTAACCATTGGTAGCCTACATTTAATTGTCCACATTTCACATCATCCCTCAGTGATGTGAGCAAGAGTTTTATTTAATCTACCTTTTTGGATATTTTGTTATGCAAAAAATACTCTGAATATTCACAGTAGCTCTTCTTTTTAATGAAATTAAGCCTAATGAAATTAAGGCTAGAATATCTGGAAAATAGGTCTAACGTGGGATATTTCACCCTGTTTAGGTTTAATTAATTATGGAAATGTATAAATTAAGGAGTTATAATTCCGTTCATCTTTTGTATGCCAGTGATTCTGTGTAGGTAAATACATAATTTATCGAGGTTTTGATTTAACTCTGTTGGCAATTCCAAAAGTTCATTAAACATTGTCTGTATGAGATAAATTCAAAGTCTAGCTCTCCAGTAATGTCCTATGAAATCAGCTCCCCTTTAGTTATAAAGACTAAAATATGTCTTTTCAAAGTCTCTTTTCTCTGTGCAAGTCCCCATTATCATGCTAAGTTACTTAGAAAGTATGTTTTATACCTAAGGTTGCTTACTGTTCTCTTTTTCCCCTTACAGAGGACTCCATGCACAAAAAGGCAACACTAAAGCAAACTATTACTATGGATATGAATAAATGCAAAATCAAGCACCCTTCATTTTCAGACCTATTGCCAGAAACATTCATTTGAACCCACCACCACATATTCTCAAATGATGTGTAGACAAAGACTTGAGCATTTCAGCAAAATTCTACCATAAATTTCAGAAATAATAAAGAATGTTGTGAAAAAGCAAACAGCAATGGGAAAGAAAAATGCCATGCCTGCTTTTCTTTCAGATTTCTAAGTTTCAAATCATAAAAATATACAAATATATATCTTCTTGAATGCACTTTACATTATTGTTCATACTGTGAATATTTCTTTTATGATCATAAAAATAAAAGCAATGCCCCAAATGAAACACTATGTACATAAGTGATGTAAATGCATCCCCGGTGGAAAGCCGGCTGGCTGCCGGTGGGAGGGTATATTTATACAGTGCCTTTCATTTGGAAGGTTCCCAAAATGATTTGCAAACTGTATATAGAGGAACTGCTCACCACGGAAATTCACCCACTTTCAGAAGGGAGTGCAGAAGTCATTCCGTGCTGACAACTAGTTTAAATAAAACCACAGAACAATATTTCAGGTGGGTAAAATTGTAATTGATTCAGGGAATGTGCCCTGAAATCCCAGTATGTGCCAGGCATGGTTGGAGGTCCTGAGATATCACTGCGGGTCTATCTAGGCAAGTTTGCTGCTCTCCTAAAGCTTGTTTTTTTTTTTTTAAGATTTTATTTATTTATTTGACACAGAGAGATTACAAGTAGGCAGAGAGGCAGGCAGAGAGAAAGGAGGAAGCAGGCTCCCCGCTGAGCAGAGAGCCCGTTGTGGGCCTCCATCCCAGGACGCTGAGATCATGACCTGAGCCGAAAGCAGAGGTTTTAACCCACTGAGCCACCCAGGCGCCCCCTAAAGCTTGTTTTAATGGAATCTGACGAGAACTCAGGAGTTAAAAGCCCTATTTCTTGGAGAATTTCTGATCTCTGCATATGGTTCTAGTGAAACAAACCACTTGCTACTTTTTATGTGTGTTTCCATCAGGCTTCATGATATCCAGGACACATGACCCATGGCAGTGTATTCGACTTGGAATTGATCACATACCCGCACAAATGGCTTCAGATACTTTGGTCAAAGCAGGTAAAAAGACAATAACATTTCCTGCCTTGAATGATTTGGAAGACGTAGGGCAGAATTAAAACTCTTCTGGGTTTGGGAAATTAAGTGAAATGGTATTACTATATATACATGGAAGACTGCTTCCACTGAAATGATTCAGGGCACTTCAAGGTAATTAAGGCATATGAAATAGTTTAGTGAAGGAGGAGAGTGGTATGAGTTCATGTTTCTGAGCATAAAATATGGAATTAAATACCAGTGTATCCTAAATGTACTAGATTTTATATTTTTCGGATGGAAATAGAACAGGAGAAAAGGGTAAAGCAGGCACTGTCAAAGTTCAGCCCAGACCCTCTCTGGTTGCAGTTCCCTATGCTCACATCCATCACTCTCCTCTGTGCATTGCATTTAAGGCCAGCAGTGAGAATCTCTTGAACCACTGCTCTTGGGCTACTGGTGCTGCTTGACTTGCCTGTAATGACAGCTGGAATGTCCCAGGCATTTACAACCCTCCTCCACCTTAGCCAGAGACTGAATGATATGGGAGTATGAATCCCTTGCTCTTATTTTATTTTATTTTATTTTATTTTATTTTATTTTATTTTATTTTTTTATTCTTTGCCCCAAGGGTACAGGTCTGTGAATCATCAGGTTTACATCTTTCACAGCATTCACCAAAGCACAAACCGTTCCCAATGTCCCCTTGCTCTTTTGATTATATTTCAGAGGGATTCTGGGGCATAAGTTACACTCTAGAGGTCCCTTGTGAAATCAGGTCAAAACTGGTACTTTGCCTGTGATCACACCCATGCTTGGTGTCTGAGAACCCAAGACAGAGGGTAACAAGAAATAATCACAGAGGTCCCATCTCTAGCTTATATTTTATTTTTATTTATTTTTTAAAGATTTATTTATTTATTTGAGAGAGAGAGCATGAGAGGGGAGAAGGTCAGAGAGAGAAGCAGACTCCCCATGGAGCTGGGAGCCCGATGTGGGACTCGATCCTGGGACTCTGGGATCACGACCTGAGCCAAAGACAGTCACTGAACCAACTGAGCCACCCAGGCGCCCCTCATCTCTAGCTTTGGAAGATTTTATTTATTTATTTATTTGAGAGAGAAAGAGCATGGAAACATGGGGAGGGGGAGGGGCAGAGGGAAAGGGAGAAGTAGATTCCCCCCCAAGAAAACACCCCCCCATGACTTGAACTGAAGGCAAATGCTTAACCAACTGAGCCACCTAGGGACCCCCCCCCACAACTCTAGCTTTTAAATAGTCAACCTCTATAAGCTGAAGTAGATAATCCGTTTGTTTCTCCATTTCTCTATGTCTTGCCACATGCCAGACAGCACTGATAGCACCTGATATTGGGGCTGGAGGGAGGGATGACTGAGGCACAGGGTCTGTCCTTAAGGACCTCAAGTTTAGCAGTAGAGAGAGACGTCTCAACAACACATGTGATACACAGTGTGGTGAGTACTAGAGGAGAGATCTGAATTCAGCCTCAAAGAGTCAGGCAAGATCAAACAGGTAGGTCTAATTTCACTGACCTTGAGGGATGAGCAAAATAAACATCAGAAAATGAGTGAAGACTGGGAATGAAGAGTAACATCTGAGTAGACCAATTTTCTTCGACTTGGAAGGAAATACATTGGTCCTGGTAGTAGAAATCAAAAGTGCCTAAAATCATAGAATCCTTTTTTGAAGGGGGCTCTAGAGATAACCTTGAATAATTTCTTTATTTTAGTCAGAGGAATTGAGTCTCACACGGCCAAATGACATAGTTATTTAAACTCACAAAACTAGGAAGTGGTAGGAGTTCTCTTCTGGCATGACTCAGCCATATTGCCTGTCAGCCTTTTCTTTAAAAAGATAAATTGAGGGCATAATAGAGATATCTGATATAATAAGATCTGGTTTGAATTGTGACCTGTCACTATTGAGACTTGAGAAAATTCTTCGCCTTCTCTGAGTCTCGCTGTTCTCCTATAAAAATTGAAGTTAATAGGGTAACCTTCTTCTGGGGGTCTTGTAGCATAGGCACCTAGCACAGAACCTAGAACATAGTACGTGTTTGAGAGAAGCATGCTTTGTTTCATTTCACCTTCTTTAATTTGTTTTTATTTCTTGTCTTTCCCAGAGAATGTTATAGTGGTGTAAATGGAGACAAGGATGTTTCATTTTTGTTTCATTCTTTTTTTTTTAAGTTTATTTAGGTAATTTCTACACCCAAAGTGGGGCTTGAACTTACGATCCCAAGATCAAGAGTCCCATGCTTTTCTGACTGAGCCAGCAAGGAGCCCCCTGATGTTTCTATTTTTGTTAGTGTTTTGTTTTTGTTATATTAGCTGTAGGGTTGAAGGGAACCAGCCCTTCAAGTAAAATTGCTTGCTTGCGTTTTTTTTTTTCTTTTTAATAAACCGGTGTTGTTTTTGATTAGGACTAGCCCTATCTCTGACCAGAACATGGGAGTACTATTTACACATCGTCGCGGGACCAGTCCAGCTTTGTTCATTGCAAACCAAGTAGGTGATTCTACGTCTTCTAAGCAGCTAGTTATAATAATAATGAACATAATACTGAAACACATTTGCCAGTTGAGGAAGTCTGTTTTGCACACATCGTAAAAGAGCATACCCAAATGGTAAACGAATGTATAAAAAGGTAACGGACTTCTTTAGACATGATGGTGATGTAAATTTAAACCACAAGGCAATATTATGACACATTCGCCAGAATGTTCAAATGAAATAATGTATGATAGAAAATGTGGGTAAAGAGCTGGAGGAGCTTCAAACTTGTAACTACTCATGATGAAAGTAAAAATGGCTTCAACAACCGTGGAAAACTTTTCAGCAGTGCCTACCTATTAAATCTAAACATACGTATAACCAATGATGCCATCAATTCTATTTCTAGGTATATATCCAACAGAAATGCATATGCATGTTTACCAAAAAAATATGCACTAGAAAGTTCGTGGCAGCTTTATTGAAAAAAATTCCAAACTGGAAACTGCTGGAATGCTCATCAGCAGTAGAAAGGGGGAACATGTTATGGTATATTCATACCTCAGGCTACCATACAGGAATGAGAACTAACAATCTATGGGTTTTTTACAAAAAAATGTGTTTGAATCTCAGGAATATAATGTTAAGTAAAAGAAAGCACACACAAAAGAGTACATCCTGTAAGGTTGCATTTATAGAAAGGACAAAACTAATCTAGGATGCACAAGGGAAGCTTTGGGGGTGCTGGTAGCATTCTGGGTTTTTTTGGATCCCGATGTTGATTACTTGGATGTATTTATACTGTGAAAATTCACTGAGCCGTATGCATATCATGTGTGGACTTTTGTATATATTTCATATTTCAATAATGAGTTTTTTTAAAGATTTCATTTATTTACTTGAGTGAGAGAGAGACAGAGAGAGAGCATGAGAGGAGAGAAGGTCAGAGGGAGAAGCAGACTCCCAGATCATGACCTGAGCCGAAGGCAGTTGTTTCAGCAACTGAGCCACCCAGGCGCCCCTCAGTAATGAATTTTTTAAAAAGTTTGTTTTAAAACACGAAGAAAGGAAAAGCCTAACTCCCACACTAGTGATACATTATTAAAAATAATCAATAAAATTAATAAACTGTTGGCAGATACTTATGAAAGCTAAATATTTTATATTAAAATATGGGTGTCTTCCTATGAAATGGATGTGAAAATGCAACATTTGTTTATTTTAAAAGATGTTTTCAGGAAATAAATGGGGTTCACTTTTTGAAACATAATTAATTTGGTATAATTTAGCATAGAATAGGAACTCAAGAATTAAGATAATCACGCCTTTGACTTTTTCGTGTCAGTCAAAGCTTTGTTTAATTCTTTTGTGAGATGATAATAGCTAGCATTTATTCAGTACTTATTATGTGCCAGGCATCTTTGGAGGCATTTTTATGAGTGCTAATTCACTTAATCCTCAAAAGAAATGGGCAATTTTGTCATGGCCGATTTACAGATGAGGAAACCAAGGCACAGAGATGGCTTGCTCAGTGTCTCAGAGTGGCAAAGTAGGAAATTGTACCTCCTCTTAATCACTACTCTTATCTGCCACTGTAACATCTGATCATTTCCTCTATGCCACGTTTAGTCAAAATTATCACTTTCATGTTTGGCTCATCTATTGCCTTTATTGGCTTAATATTCCTAATAATGACCATCTGTAAACTAAAGAGTTAGTAGCAGTTCAGCAAAAATGGTGAGTGCAATTTTGCCCAGCAGAGTGTGTTATTCTTGGTTCTGTGCATCGCTCTGCTCTGTTTATCTTTTTCCCACAGGAGATCTAAGGGAATTATTATGTTTCTGTTAAATGAAGAGAAAAGTGATGAAATTATACCTTTCAAGGAAAAACGCTAATATCTCAACTTTTCGAACACTTAAGAATAGTACAATGAAGGGTGTGTTAACATTATGTAAATACCTGTATGGCCTTCTGAACTAATTTTTAAACTGAGAAAAACAACTCTTTAAGTAAATCATATAGGAGACTAGAAAGATATTATAGATGTTGTTAATAACTAGATGCCCATACTCAGTTTGTGTTAGTGTCTTTGTGTGGTGTGTGTGTGTTTTGGAGCTATTAGAGGATATTAAAATAAACCAGAGTAGGTGATAGTACAGCTGGTACTGGAGGTGGCTTATTGCATGGCATAATGCAGGCAATAACTTAAAAATGGAATATTGAATATCATTATTGTAAAATCTCTTGTGATAGAGACAATGCTATGTGTTCACCAGATGTTTATTTCCTTCTTAAATACTTAAAAACACCATGTTGGGCGCCTGGGTGGCTCAGTGGGTTAAAGCCTCTGCTTTCGGCCCAGGTCATGATCTCAGGGTCCTGGGATCGAGGCCCGCATCGGGCTCTCTGCTTGGCAGAGAGCCTGCTTCCCCCTCTCTCTCTCTGCCTGCCTCTCTGCCTCCTTGTGATCTCTCTCCCGCTGTGAAATAAATAAATAAAATCTTTAAAAAAAAAAAAAAAAAAAAAAAATAAAAACACCATGTTTCCTAGTCCTTTGGCATCTAGGTGGGGCCATATTGGATTGCGGACAGATGTGTTGCACACATCTTCCAGAATAGATGGCTAAAGTCTCCAGAGCCCTTTCCCTCTGTCCTTGTTTTCATGTATGCCTTCTTCATGCCTTCTTCATGTGCATGGCTTGAAGGAGGGGGCTTCAAGATGGTGGAATCATAAGATGGAGGGATTCACACTCTCTAGTCATTGCTAAGGAAGGGTCCTAGTCATTACAATGAGGAGAGTGGCATAACCAGGATCATCAGCCTTGGGCTTTGTGTGAGTAAGAAGCAAGCTTTCATTTTAAGCCACAGAGCTTTCAGGTTCATTTGTTAGTGCTTCGTCTACCTTGATCTATAGCCTCTGACCCATTCAAAGGCAAGAAAAAATGTTTTTCTTCTTTTTTTTCTTTTTTCATTCTTTTTTGCTTCTCAGGTGTACAAAATTGTACTGTTCATGGTTCTTGGTTAATAGTCATTTTTATAGATCTTTGTGCAGCTCAATTTCATTTATGTACTGATTTAATTAGTTGTCTCTCATGAGGTTATATATGCTTGAGAAAGCACCATCCAAGAGAAAAGTAAGCAACTTGATAATAACCTTTATCAAACATATGGTATAGTACCCCTGTCAACTTATCCATCTCCCTCCCCCTACTTAAGAAAATGATCACCCTGAATCCCATGGGCATTATTCCTTTGACTCTTTTGTCATATAGTTTTATTGCATCTATAGGTATTCTTCAAAAATACAGATTTTACATTTATGAAAGGATATTCATTCCAGTTCTGTATAAAATGCAATAAAGACACTTTACTCTTCCTCTTCCACTTAATACAGCATTAAAACCTGGACAAAATGCATGTAACAACTACTTGAAAACGCTGAAAAGGAAATAGTTGTGGGCAGATGAGGAACGAACACCAGAATTTGAAGTACAACTGAATTTGTATTGAGTTGATCATCCCCCCCCCGCTTTGATATCTTCCAAACTGAGGTCAACACAACCAAAACATGGAAGTGAGCCCAGAGAGGGAGCTCCAAGAGAAGCCCTCTGCCTCTACCTCCAGAACTGGGAAAAGGAACCAATGCTCCTTGGAAATCTGCCCCATTACCCCACAACTTTTTTCTCCCTTTCTCCAGTCTATTGTGCCCCAGTCCCCAAGTAATCCAGTGGTGTGAGACTTGAAAACTCAAACCTATTTTATTGGTGTATATATGTTTATAATTATTATACTTCCTTGGTGGATTGAACCTTTCTGTTATGGCATGACTCTCTTCAGTCCTGACACTTTTTTTGGTCTTAAAGTATATTTTATTTAGTATGATATAGCTACCGATATTGATTTTTTTAAAAAAATATTTTATTTATTTATTTGAGAGAGAGAGAAAGCATGAGTGGGAGGAGGAGCAGAGGGAGAGGGAGAAGCAGACACCCCACTGAACAGGGATCCCAACGTGGGGCTCCATCCCAAGACCCTGGTATTATGACCTGAGCTGAAGGCAAACACTTAACCAATTGAGCCACCCAGGCGCCCCTATCAATATTGTTTTGATTGGGATTTTCCTGATAGGTCTTGTTCTCCCCATTCTTTTACTTTCAACTTTTGCATGTCCTAATTCTTTAAATGTTTCTCACAAATCCTTTAAATTTAAATCTGGGATTTTAATCTAATTCACTAATCTGTATCTTTGAATTGGTAGTTTTCTTGTATTTATAGTAATTGTAATTATTGATATCTTTGTTATTGTTGCTACCATTTAATTTGTAATTTCTTTTTTAAAAATTATTTTCTTTAAGATTTTACTTATTTACTTGACAGAGAGAGAGATTACAAGTAGACAGAGAGGCAGGCAGAGAGAGAGAGAGGAGGAAGCAGGCTCCCTGCTGAGCAGAGAGCCCCATGCAGGGCTGATCCCAGGACCCTGAGATCATGACCTGAGCAGAATGCAGAGGCTGTAACCCACTGAGCCACCCAGGTGCCCCTAATTTGTGATTTCAATGAGCTCCTCTTTTCCTACATTTCTTTTCACTCCTGTCTTATTTTCTTAATTGAAGCTATGTCTTACCCTGAATAAAGCAAGTGTTCTCTCCTTCCTTGTCTCCCACCCCTTCCAACACCCATCTTGTTGATCAAGTCTATTCCCTAGCTTTTCCTTAAAATGTCATCTAAGGACTAGCATCATCACAAGGCCTGGGAACTTACTAGAATTGTAGAATTTGGGGCTCCATTGCAGACCTACTGAATCAGAATCCACAAGTAAACTAGAGCTCCAGGTGTTCATATGCATGATAAACTTAGTCACTAGAGTTTAAGTAATTGGCTATTATGGATATATTTTCCCATTTTTAAAAATCTTTATTATTTAAACAACACCATTACTAAGATATTTATTTGATAGCCTTTATTTCATATATCTCTTGCAACATCTCCAGACTTTCCTTTCCTTTTCTTTTAAGCACTTACCTAAGAGTGTTTTAAATGCGTCTTTGTGTGGCAAAGCTTTTGAAATATTGTATGCCTGAGAATATTTTTATCATGTACTCTTATTTAAATGACATTTTGTTGGATATAAAATACTATGTTCGAAGTAATTTTCCTTCAATTCTTTGAAAACACCCATTTGCATCCAGTGTTGTTGAAAAATCTGACATCATTCTGATTCTTCCTCCTTTGTGTGGCATCTGCTCTTTTTTCCCGTGTTTAGAATTTTGTCTTTGTCTTTGTATTTTTTAAATTCCACTATAATATATGCTGGTGTGGTTTTTAAAAAAGATTCTCCTTCTCCTCTTTGGCACTTTCTGGGCCCTTTCAATCTAAAGTCTTTGAGAACTGTTAATTCATTCTCCATATTTCTTCATATATTTTTCTCATCTTCATTTCTTTCTTTCTCTGAGTCCTATTATTCTGGGTGTTAGCACTTTTGTGTCCATCTTTCATTTCTTTTGACTTACCTTTATAATCTCCTTTCCTATCCTTCTAACTTCTGGAGAATTTCCTCAATCTGATCTTCAAATTTGTCATTCTTATTCCTAAATTCAGTATTCTGCTTTTCTGTTTCCTCTGTTTCAACCATTTTTTTTACACACAGTATTTTTCAGAAGATTAAAAATTCTTGCTTTGTTATTCTAGTACTTTTTGCTTCCACTGGAATCTGTCATCCCAGGGTATATTTTCCTTTTGACCTAACTGTGCTGCTCAGAATGTCCTGTTATTTTGGCTTGTGCCCACCACCCCAGACCCCCCAGCCAGGCCCTGTTAAGCAGAACATCAGGAGAAAGCCAGCACCCGATACACTCAGCCCCAGTGCATGTAGTGAAAAGAAGCAGATAAGCCCTAAGGTGAAAGGCAACATGCATCCCATAACCACAGCCAAGGCCAGTCACTCTGCTCCCTCAGATGGCAGCTTCCATCAGCATGCCTTCTACTCTTGAAGGAAAATATGACATTAGGAGACACTTCTGAGGTTGGAGTTTCCCAGGTTGGGTGTTTAGACAGGGAGGGGTGGAAACATGAACACCAGAAGTTCAGTTCTCTCCTCTTATTTTCTCAGTGCTCTAAGAGCTCAGGGCTTCCGAGCAACTTTGATTTTATTCCTGTGGACACTGAGAACTGCAAAAACTCTCAACAGGAATCACTCCACCTCAAGCCCTACACTAAGAGCCTTGATTGAGCTTGAGCATAGTGTCTAGCAGTCCATGGCCACATCCCTGGAACAATCTGCTCTCTCCCCCCCACCCCATTCCTATTTGGAAAAATTCAAGGCTGCCAAAAGAATTTACCATTTGTTCTAACCAACATATGATGATAGGCCCCTGACCTCTCTTTCAGAGTGTATTTGTCAAACAACAACAACAACAACAGAACCCCCCAAAACAAAAACATACAATTATAAATCCTTTCTCTGTCCCTCTGAGATGTATATGTACCTCCTAGAACCCTGGCGTGTCTTTCTCTAGGAACTAAAAGCCATTCCTTTGAAATGTAGTCATCAGGAAGGTTGGAGCCTCAGTCTCACTTTCCATGGGAGTGTATTAGCCAAACTTTGATAAATGCCATTGGTGACCTAGTCGCCCTACATTGACCAACCTTCTTGTTCTTTGTAATCTTTCTCTTCCCAGGTTTCTCCACCCTCTCCCTGCTTCCACATTCCCCCTTTAAAACACCTGTTCTCTTCTGAGCAAATCAGAATTGAGCTCAGCTCTTCCCTCTTCTGCAGTAGTTACTGAATAAAATCTGTTTTGACTGTTTTAACTAATTCCAGTTTTGTTTATCTTTGATTACACTTCAACTCAAGCTCTGAATTGTTAAACGTGTAGAGAAGACACAAGGCAAGTGCAGAGAAGAATCCAGAGTAGTATTCTTTAAGCACTATCTGCCCCCCTCGAATGCCATCACATAAAATGTCTGGTAACTTCCAGCCAGGCCAAACTCCAAATCCCTGTGTTTACACACCAATTCAGAAAAACCTACTCCCCCTTCTATCACCACAAGTGGTTCTCACACTTTTCTTCTCTCGTTGATGATTTCCCCTTAAGTTTCTTCTCTAGGGTAACTCTTTGAGGAACCAGCAGGAGGGCTTCTTCAGGATCTTGCTTAAAACAGAAACTGGATGAAAGAAAAATTTCTACATGCCCTTCTTCTCTCTCAAGTCCCAGGCTGTCAATACTTTCTTTGCTCTGTTTCCTTCAGATCATTTTTCTCCTTTCTCTGTCTAAAAACCCCCTGTTAGGGAGGAAAACATTTTCTTTACCCTTCAAGATTCTTCTAACTGGTCTAAGAATTAAATTGACATGAGACCAATAAACAGGAGAAAATAAAATTTAATTACATACATATGAGGAATCCACATAGCTATGAGATTCCAAATACAGTCAGGCAAACTAAGGTATATGTGTCATCCTGAACTACGAAGAAGGGGTAGGAGTCTGGGACTCCAAAGGGAAAGAAAGCTATTCGCAGGAAGATGAGTGAATGTTTGGTAAACCAATGTTGGCTGGGCCATACAGAAATAATGGGACATAGAGAGGAATTTTAACCTACAGCCTTTGCTAAAATCCTCCCTGTCTACCACGCCTACTTCATATTATACTGTCGTTATCTGTGATGATAGTTCCCTTTCTGGAGCAGGTCCTCTCTCTAAATTCTTTTTAGGCAGTTAGTGGGGAAGTCAGAGTTTCTTCCTGAGTCTTTAGGCCTTGGTTATTTTTAGTTTGAAATAACCCATGTGCCAAAGTGGCACATATTGAAGCTCTTCATTCTGACCTGTATACCCCAATCCCAGTCCCTTTTAACTTCTTTTGTAAATTGAGATTTAATTAACGTGTAGTTAATTAACATATTAGTTTCAGATGTATAACATAATGATTCTATATTTGTATATATTGTGAGATGATCACCACAATAAGTCTAGTTAACATCTGTCACCATACATTGTTACAATTTTTTCTTTGTGTCGAGAGCATTTAAGATATACTCTCTTAGCAACTTTCAAATATGCAATACAGTATTATTAACTATAGTCACCGTGCTGTACAGTACAGTCCTGTGTCGTATTTATTTTATAACTGGAAGCTTGTACCTTTTGAAAAGTTAATAAATCATTAGCAGAAACTGAATTTATGACCCCATCAAATTTGTAGGAGAAATTCCTCTTCTATCCCAGAACAAATCTCATCCCATCACTCTTCCAAATGCAATTCTGTAGCTTGCCTTAAAAAAATCTGGTTTTTTCCTGGCCTATAAAAATTTGCAGCCCATGCAAATGATTATTGCCCCCACTTCCAGTCAAATAAGAGGAAACATTTTTCTGATCTCCTTCCCTTTTGAGTACTAATCAGTCTCTCTTACCCTTGCTATTTGTAAGTCAGGCCTCAGACAATTATTCCAGGTAAAGAAGTTCTTGCAACAAAAGAAGTATCTAGAACATTGCTGCTCTAATGCTGGCTCAAAGATTGGCAGGACTGGCATCAACTGGGGTTTTTTTTTTTTTTAAGATTTTATTTATTTATTTGACACACAGAGAGAGATCACAAGTAGGCAGAGAGGCAGGCAGAGAGAGAGGAGGAAGCAGGCTCCCTGCTGAGCAGAGAGCCCGATGCGGGCCTCGATCCCAGGACGCTGAGATCATGACCTGAGCCGAAAGCAGAGGCTTTAACCCACTGAGCCACCCAGGCGCCCCATCAACTGGGGGTTTGATAGAAAAGCAGAACCTTAGGTTTCCCCCAGACCAACTGTATCAGAATCTACATGTTGGAGAAGCACTCCATAGGCCTCTGTTACTGGGGAATGGGCAAATCACTTTGGTTTAAGGAATGCGTTTAAAAAAAAAAAAAAAAGAGTGCAGTCTGGTAATCTACAACTTGTCTTTTCAGACAATTTTCTCAAGGTAAACTGCTTCCAACAATGAGAGCAGCAGTCCCCTCCCAATTAGAAAAAGAACTACCTTTTTATAATATATCTTGTATTACTAATAGGTTAAACATTTCCCCAAATTTCTACTGGTAACAGAATCGATTTTTAACTTAATGACTTTATGAGGCATTTGATTATCATGTATTATTTGTGAATACCATCTACATTAAATTTCAACCATTTTATTTAAATCAGCACTAAAATATTAATGAGAACTGCTCCCATTTAACATAATTTCAAGCAGAGATAGTCGTTTAATTGGGTACATTGGAGTTTGTTTTACCTTTTTTCTACTTAGTGTGTAAATTTGCAAAGCCTGGTGATTTTTCAAAAATTTAAAATCGTGTTCATTAACTGTTTAGACTTTACTAAAAGTTCCTGTAACCTGGTTGTGCACTTTTAGCATTAAGTTAACTATAAGTCAAATTGTTTATTTTTGGTTGTATGTATAAAATGTGTTTGTAGCAAACATTAACTTTTCCCCCTATTACATGGAAGCAGCCAGCAGTTCCTTCGTCAAAAGAAAGCACAGCAGAATATCAGAGCTAAAATCATGGGGCTAATTGACAGATGTAAGGGAGTAAACATAGAGGAGTGGTAGGGACAGACGAATCAGGGCAGGGCAAAAGGGAAGCAGAACAAAAGTCAGAGGAGAATGGCTGAGTCTGAAATAAAGGCAAAGGGACAAGGATTCTGATTAAGAAACATTGACATGAATGATCTTCCCGAAAATTCTCCTTTCACTTGAGTGGGAGAAATATGTCCACTTGATACACACTTGTTCTCTTTTTACAACACCATCCTGGGACAGACAGTATTCATGCACAGCTGTGGTAACATGGTCACAGGGACAAATTCTATCTTGAGATAAAAGATCCAAGTTTGAAATCTTCAGATTTCACACCTACATTTGCTTAATCAAGAACTATATAAGTACATATCTTATTCTTTACAGTTATGTGGAGATAATTTTCCCCTGTGTGGGCTATATAGTCTTTTGAGACTTGGTTTGCTTTGTGTGATTCTCATAAAATGTTGAGCATGGAATGGGACTATATTTTTGTGGTTAAGAGCATAGGGTCTGGAATCAGACTTCTAGGTACAAAAATATCAGCCGTGGTTTGTGCTGCTGTATGATTCTATGCCTCAGTTTCCTCTGCAGAATGGAGATTGTAGGGGAACTATATTTTTGTGGTTAAGAGCATAGGGTCTGGAATCAGACTTCTAGATACAAAAATATCAGCCGTGGTTTGTGCTGCTGTATGATTCTATGCCTCAGTTTCCTCTGCAGAATGGAGATTGTAGGGAAACTTTCTTTTGTGAGTTTGATTTTTTTAGATTTCACATATAAATGAGATCATATAGTATTTGTCCTTCTACATCTGGCTTATTTCTCTTCATATAGCATCCTCCAGGTTCATCTGTGTTGTCGCACGTGGCAAGATTGCCGTCTTTTTTATGTTTGATACATAAAATACATGTATCTATGATACATGTGCCGCATTTTCTTTACCCATCTTCTATCAGTGGATACTTCGGTGGTTGCCATATTGTGGCTACTGTGAATAATGCTGCAGTGAACATGGGGGTGCATATCTGTTTAAGACACTGATTTTACTTCATTTGGACGAATACTCAAATAAAATTGGTGGATCATATGGTCGTTCTACTTTTACATTTCTGAGGAATCTGCATATTGTTTTCTATAGTGGCTGCCCCAGTGTGCCTTCCCAGCGACAGCATATGAGGGTTCTTTTTTCTGCACCCCTTTGCCAACACTCCTTACTTCTTATCTTTTTGATACTAGCCATCTTAACAGGTATGAGATAATATCTCATTGTGGTTTTGATTTGCATTTATCCTATGGTTTGGTGACTGTAGTTAATAATATTGTATTATATGAAATTGGCTAAGAGTAGATCTTAACCATTCTCACCACACCCGGGAAAAAGCAACTATATAAAATGATGAATGTGTTAATTAATTAGCTTGATCATGGTAATCATTTCATAATGTATACATATATCGAGTCATCACATTACACACCTTATACAATTTTTAAAGGTTTTTTTATTTATTTGACACAGAGAGAGAGATCACAAGTAGGCAGAGACAGGCAGAGAGAGAGGGAAGCAGGCTCCCCCCAAGCACAGAACCCGATGTGGGGCTCGATCTTAGGACCCTGAGATCATGACCTAAGCCGAAGGCTGAGGCTTAACCCACTGAGCCACCCAGGTGCCCCCAATTTTTTTATTTGTCATGTGTAACTCAGCAAAGCTGGGGGAATGAAAAGAAGAAAAACCTGCCTCACTGAGTTGATAGGAGGATTAAATGTAAAGCATTTAGCACAGTGCCTGGCATGGATTTCATTGCATAGCAAATGTTAAATATTCAAAACAAACTTTAAAATGTGCATATTTGCTTGTAAATACAAAATTTCTCTCTGGTGAATACAGGAAAGTGATGAGGTTGGTTGCATGGGGGAGAGAAGCTAGGTGGCTAGGGGAAGGAGGCAGGAGGGAGCTATTTCACACTGTATGGTCTTTTATATCTTCGGAATTTTAAACCATGTCAATGTAGCGCACAGGCAATGAAGCATTAAATAAATAAATAAAGCAAAAGTAAAATGCATTCTGCTTCATTTCAGCCTTTCTATCTACAGTTTAGAAAGCTTATGCTTAAAGTTTTCTTAGGGCATTTTGTTAAGATTTGGTGACAGTTGGTGGTAAACCCATCAACAAATGTTTATTGGGAGCCTGGTAAGTTCCAGGCACATTGTTAATTAGGCATGGTCCCCTCTCTCAAGGACCATGCAGTCCACTTCTAAGTGTAACACAATTACAGCAAGCAAAAGAATTTCATTTAGACCGAACCTGTGAAGAACATGCCCATGCACTTCAGCGTTGAGGGATCACAGAGGACTGGCATGCAGAGAGCATTTTGGCAAGAGGGACTGGAGCTTAAGCAGAGTATTGAATAAAGGGGAGATGGTGGTGGTGGTGGATGGAAATGAGAAATTTTTAATAAGAAAAATGGAATAATGCAGTGGAAGGCCAATGAAATGTAACCCTAAGTTACTAGGTGAAACTTCCTCCCAAACCAGTTTTCCTGATTAAAAACAATAATAAGGAAAAGAAGAGAAAGCTGATAAAACGTTAAATTCAAGATGGTATTAGTCATCATTTGCTCTTCATCTCTACTCTCATTCCCCCGCCCCCCCCCCCCCCNTCATCATTTGCTCTTCATCTCTACTCTCATTCCCCCGCCCCCCCCCCCAGGATCCATGCAGGATACCTGGAGGTGGAGCCACCATATTGCTAGTCTTAGGTCCAGATGCATGCTGTGGAAGTGGAGCTGGACGCTCAAAGGAGCCTCATGGCTTTATTTCCTTGAGCAACTGCACCCTGTCCAGACTGCTTCTTTTCAAACATCTTGTCATATGAGAAAAGTAAAATCTTATTTTCTTATGCCATTATGGCCTGGTTTCTGTTACATGCAGTAAAACACAATCCAAACAATAGGGCTATATGTTTTTCATAAATGCTGCATCCAGAAACTTAGACTTCGAAGTTCTTTACATATAGGGTTGCCAGAGAAAATATAGGACACCCAGGTAAATTTCAATTTCAGATAAACATGAATAACTTCTGTAGTATAACTATGTCTTACATAGTATACTTACAACTAAAAAAATTATGCACTGCTTATCTGAAATTCAAATGTCACTGGGCATCCTGTACTTTGGGTTGCAAAATATGGCAACACTATTTACACTTCATTCAAAACCTGTTCATGGCCAGACCACTTCTATCTACAAGATAACCTTGGACACATGGCTCACCCCAATTGCAAAGCAAATGGAAGTTCTCTTGGTAAATTAAAAGGGGAAGAATGGGTGGGTAATTAGCAGTGGCTGTCACAATAAGTAAGTGGGATTTAGCTTTTGGTCTTCAGAATGGAAGATGCAGTAAGGGGGAAAAATCATGTGCATTCCTCACTCTCCCTTTTACTTTCTAATACTTTTGTTTATATTTTTTGTAAGAGAACATTAGTAGTTCTACCATTTAACATAAGCAATCATTTATAGTCTATTTCTTACAGTCCCTGTGCCCAAAGCATAGTGTCATTTGTTCTATATAGTTGTAATCATAATGGAGATAAAATTTTGAGCCCTGCTTTTTACAATACTCTCAAAAACATTTAGCATTTTGTTACATGCTCTTTCTAAACATAATTTTTATTATTGCTGAAAGTTCTGTTGAGACAATTTTCTATACTTAACCTTTTCCCAATGTTTGACTTATTTTATTCTTTTAAATATTTTTGTTTTATTCTTAATATTAAGATAATGATAAACATTTTTGTTGTAATTTTTGATGGGTTGGAATTTTGAATTATGTATTAAAAAACCATGTATTAGATTTGGAATTACTCTGTCAAATAATGGGATTATTTTTAGTCTTGATATATATTTTTAGTTTTAATAGTCCCTGCTTCCAGGGTTAGCCTTTAGCAAAATTATAAAATTGGGTGACTTTAGCTTGTCTTTTTTCCTGTAACCTTCTATTCTGCAGATCGTTTATTTTTGGTGTATCCCAAATTCCTTCCCATTTTCAAGTGTCCAATGCTTTTTTGCTCCTTTCTCCCATTTATATCCTGCTTTCAAAAATGGATATAATTTTAATAATTTATGTCACTTTAAAATTAAGTCAAGGGCGCCTGGGTGGCTCAGTGGGTTAATGCCTCTGCTTTCGGCTCAGGTCATGATCTCAGCGTCCTGGGATCGAGGCCCGCATTGGGCTCTCTGCTCAGCGGGGAGCCTGCTTCCTCCTCTCCCTGTCTCTCTGCTTGCCTCTGCCTACTTGTAATCTCTCTGTGTCAAATAAATAAATAAAATCTTAAAAAAAATAAAATAAAATTAAGTCAATACTTCTTGGCTCCCAGAGAATATTTGGAGAGGTAATGTACCTTAGTTACAGACTTATTTTAAATATCAGGTTTGTCACTTACTTGCTATGCAAGTTGAGGGAGTACTTTACATTTCTGAGTCTGGTTTTCTCATCCATAAAATGAAGACATTAACATCTTCAAGTCAGGGTAGCTATGAGGATAAAACGAAACAATTATTTAAAAATTTTAGCATTCTGCTAGGCCAAGAGAAAGCATTTAATAGATTCTACATATTAGTCATAATTATCATCTGCACCTTAACTTCTTTTATAATCATAGAATAAAAATATTATTCTCCCAGAGAGGAAATTTAGGAATTCACTTCAGCTTGAATATCATATAATATCCTTCTAGTATTTATTCAAAATATTTTGATAAATTTTCTTTCCTTACCATCCATTAGGGAATCTTCTATAATGTCCTTGAAATTATATAATGCAAATACTCCTCTACTACTCTGCAAAAGGTAGCCACCATGCCAGACTAAAGTCCTTAAAACATCTTCACTCTCAAAAATATTGACAGAACTTTAAATATTTAATATTACACAAAACACAATTTTTTACACAAATATGTATTGAAATAAAGAGTGACATTGCCAGGTCTGTTCTGAGTCATTAAGACATGTATTTGAAGTAAATGTTAAAAAACAATAAGTCTTCGGTTGCACATATCCATGAATTAACCAACATAAACAGTAAATACGTGATAATAAACAGTGATGGATTAAAGAAATAATACCCCAATTTCTTTGGGATGTTAAAAATAATTAGTTGTGAAAATTATAACCAACATACTCCATCCTTTTGTTAATTTTCAAAATGGAGACCTTGCTTTACTCACATGCTTTTTCAAAACAAAGAGTATAAAACAGTAGCATGCAGAAATTAAGTCAGTGTTGTCAAACATGACTATTTCCCCCAACAACCTCACAGGGTTAAAGCATATCTCTAATCCAAATCATCCCATTTTGAAAAGGCAGTAAGGCAAGTAAAAATACAAAGCAAAGCAAATGCTACTGGCTTATATAGTTAGAGGTCCAGGGGAAAAGGGGATGAGCAGAGGTTGAAGAAGAGAGCAAAGCTAGACAAAAATGAAAGCATTTTTTTATGGTTGTGTCAGTATTTTCTACTACAGATATCCAATATCTGCAGGTTTATAACTTTGTTCTAATAATTCATCTGCAAAGTGGCAAAGAGGATGGCAATGTGGGAATAAAAATTGTGTGCATGTTTTATAGAAAGATTTATAACTACTGAATTGAAAATCACTTAGTTATTTCAGTTACAAAAGTCAGAACAAAATAAAATTCATACTTGTGTTCAAAACCTCTGAATAGCTTGTTGTTATATGAATCCTTATAAAGAGAAGAAAATTATGCATGGCATAAAAGATTAATTGTTATTTCCTTTTGCTATCTCCTTTGTTTTATAATGTCACCTACTGAACAAATTCAATAAGGGACATTTAAATAAATTTTCTCTGCTGATTAAAAGTTTCCAACAGTTATGAGCTCAGAGACATTGAAAGTCTGTAAACTGCCACCATAACACTGAGCTTTACCAACATGGAACTCCACATCTGTCTCGTTTTTCAGAAATAAGCATTCCTATGACACTGATACTAGCCCTTCTACTTTGTGACATCAGCTACTATGCTGAGGGGCAACATGTTTCTCAAACCTTGCCAGGATTTTCTTGACCAGAATGAATCCATTTTCTCACAGCAACTTTTTTTTTTTTTTTTTGCCCCAGGTGTACTGGTCTGTGAGTCATCAGGCTTACCCCTTTCACAGCATTCACCATAGCACAAACCCTCCCCAGTGTCCATAACCCATCCACACTATCCCTACCCTTCCACCCCCCAGTAACCCTCAGTTTGTTTTGTGAAATTATGAGTCTCTTATGGTTTGTCTCCTTCCCGATCCCATCTTGTTTCATTGTTTTTCCCTCCCTACCCCTCATGACCAACCACCCTGCCCCTCAAGTTCCTCATATCAGAGAGATCGTATGATAATTGTCTTTCTCTGATTGACTTATTTCGCTCTAGTTCCATCCACATCGTTGCAAATGGCAAGAATTTGTTTCTTTTGATGGCTGCATAGTATTCCATTGTATATATATACCACATCTTCTTTATCCATTCATCTGTTGATGGACATCTAGGTTCTTTCCATAGTTTGGCTATTGTGGACATTGCTGCTATAAACATTCGGGTGCACGTGCCCCTGAGGATCACTACCTTTGTGTCTTTAGGATAAATACCCAGTAGTGCGATTGCTGGGTCGTAGGGTAGCTCCATTTTCAACTTTTTGAGGAGCCTCCATACTGTTTTCCAGGGTGGCTGCACCAGTTTGCATTCCCACCAACAGTATAGGAGGGTTTCCCTTTCTCTGCATCCTCGCCAACATCTGTCGTTTCCTGACTTGTTGATTTTAGCCATTCTGACTGGTGTAAGGTGGTATCTCGCTGTGGTTTTGATTTGTATTTCTCTGATGCCGAGTGATGTTGAGCACTTTCTCATGTGTCTGTTGGCCATTTGGATGTCTTCTTTGGAGAAATGTCTGTTCATGTCTTCTGCCCATTTCTTGACTGGGTTANTTTTTTAAAATATTTTATTTATTTATTTGACAGAAAGAGAGCATGAGTAGACAGAGAAGCAGGTAGAGGGAGAGGGAGAAGCAAGCTCCCTGTTGAGCAGACAGTCCAATGTGGGACTCAATCCCAGAACCCTGAGATCATGACCCGAGCTGGAGGCAGAGGCTTAACCCACTGAGCCACCAAGGCACCCCTTCTGCCCATTTCTTGACTGGGTTATTTGTTTGATGGGTGTTGAGTTTGAGAAGCTCTTTATAGATTTTGGATACTAGCCCTTTATCTGATATGTCATTTGCAAATATCTTCTCCCATTCTGTCAGTTGTCTTTTGGTTTTGTTGACTGTTTCCTTTGCTGTGCAAAAGCTTTTAATCTTGATGAAGTCCCAATACTTCATTTTTGCCCATGCCTCCCTTGCCTTTGGTGATGTTCCTAGGAAGAAGTTGCTGCGGTTGAGGTTGAAGAGGTTGCTGCCTGTGTTCTCCTCGAGGATTTTGATGGATTCCTTTCTCACATTGAGGTCTTTTATCCATTTTGAGTCTATTTTTGTGTGTGGTGTAAGGAAATGATCCAGTTTCATTTTTCTGCATGTGGCTGACCAGTTTTCCCAACACCATTTGTTGAAGAGACTGTCTTTTTCCCACTGGACATTCTTTCCTGCTTTGTCGAAGATTAGTTGACCATAGAGTTAAGGGTCCTTTTCTGGGCTCTCTTTTCTGTTCCATGGATCTATGTGTCCGTTTTTGTGCAGTACCATACTGTCTTGATGATTATAGCTTTGTAATGTAGCTTGAAGTCTGGAATTGTGATGCCATTAGCTTTGGTTTTCTTTTCAACATTCCTCTGGCTATTCAAGGTCTTTTATGGTTCGATATAAATTTTAGGATTATTTGTTCCATTTCTTTGAAAAAAGTTGATGGTATTTTGATAGGGATTGCATTAAATGTGTAGATTGCTCTAGGTAGCATAGACATTTTCACAATATTTATTCTACCCATCCATGAGCATGGAATGTTTTTCCACTTCTTTGTGTCTTCCTCAATTTCTTTCATGAGTACTTTATAGTTTTCTGAATACAGATTCTTTGCCTCTTTGGTTAGGTTTATTCCTAGGTATCTTATGGTTTTGGGTGCAATTGTAAATGGGATTGACTCTTTAATTTCTCTTTCTTCTGTTTTGTTGTTGGTATATAGAAATGCAACTGATTTCTGTGCATTGATTTTATATCCTGACACTTGACTGAATTCCTGTATGAGTGCTAGCAGTTTTGGAGTGGAGTCCTTTGGGTTTTCCACATAAAGTATCATATCATCTGCAAAGAGTGAGAGTTTGACCTCTTCCTTGCCGATTTGGATGCCTTTTATTTCTTTTTGTTGTCTGATTGCTGAGGCTAGGACTTCTAGTACTATGTTGAATAGCAGTGGTGATAGTGGACAGCCTTGCCGTGTTCCTGACTTTAGGGGAAAAGCTCTCAGTTTTTCTCCATTGAGAATGATATTCGCTGTGGGTTTTTCGTAGATGGCTTTGATGATCCTGAGGTATGTACCCTCTATGTCTATGCTGTGAAGAGTTTTGATCAAAAAAGTGTGCTGTACTTTGTCAAATGCTTTTTCAGCATCTATTGAGGGATCATATGGTTCTTGTTCTTTCTTTTATTAATGTATTGTATCACATTGGTTGAATTGCTGATGTTGAACCAACCTTGCAGCCCAGGAATAAATCCCACCTGGTCATGTTGAATAATCCTTTTAATGTGCTGTTGGATCCTATTGGCTAGTATTTTGTTGAGGATTTTTGCATCCGTGTTCATCAAAGATATTGGTCTGTAATTCTCCTTCTTGATGGGGTCTTTGCCTGGTTTGGGGATCAAGGTAATGCTGGCCTCATAAAAGGAGTTTGGAAGTTTTCCTTCCAATTCTATTTTTTGGAACAGTTTCAGGAGAATAGGTATTAATTCTTCTTTAAATGTTTGGTAGAATTCCCCTGGGCAAGCTGTTGGCCCTGGGCTCTTGTTTTTTGGGAGATTTTTGATGACTGCTTCAATCTCCTTACTGGTGATGGGTCTATTCAGGTCTTCAGTTTCTTCCTGGTTCAGTTTTGGTAGTTT
>LNAC01000204.1:1193395-1313404 GCA_002007465.1 Ailurus styani
ATTTATTTCACAGCGGGAGAGAGATCACAAGGAGGCAGAGAGTCAGGCAGAGAGAGAGGGGGAAGCAGGCTCTCTGCTGAGCAGGGAGCCCGATGCGGGCCTCGATCCCAGGAACCTGAGATCATGACCTGAGCCAAAAGCAGAGGCTTTAACCCACTGAGCCACCCAGGCGCCCAGAGCCTCCATTTTTAATTGCATCTCATTAATAGCTTTTTTGATTTCAACTTGGTTAGATTTTAGTTCTTTTATTTCTCATAAAGGGTTTTTATTTCTCTAGAGAGGGATTCTCTATTATCTTCCATGGTTTTTTCGAGCCCAACCAGCACCTTAATAATTGTCATTCTGAACTCTAGTTTTGTCATATTACTAATGTCCACATTGATTAGGTCCCTAGCCGTCATTCCTGCCTCTTGTTTTTTTTTTTGTGTGTTGATTGTTTCTGCCTTGTCATTTCATGCAGATAAGAATAAATGGATGAGAGAACATAATACTAAAGGGTAGCAATGACCCCAGAGAAATATACACTAACCTACACAGAAGTAACCTGGAACTGGGGAGAAAAGAAAGAGGGATAAAAACAAAAAACAAACAAAAAAACCCCAAAATCAAACAAACAAAAACAAAACAAAAAAAACCAAAATCCTATATGTATATCTATATTATCTATTTCTGTTTCTATATCTATCTCTGTCTCTGACTCTATCTCTATCTCTATCTCTATCTCTATCTCTGTTAGATTGGTGAATTGAACAGACCCTATATGTATACAAAAAAAAGGTTAAATACAATGAAGGGATAAAATATGGCTATAACAATGAAAATATAAAAAGATTAAGAAGTGTTGATAAGATATAATAGTTAAAAATGTTAAAATAGGAAATAGGAAAAAATTTAAAAGAAAAGAGTAAGAAAAAAAGAAAAAATAAATAAAATTCAAAGAATTTAACTTTGAATGACTAAAGAATCATGGGGGAAAAGCCATTAATTCTCTGTCACTTTCCCCTATCTCCAGAGTTCCATACTTCTCAGCAGTCTTGAACTTGGCTTTGGCTGGATGTTTTTTTTCTGGTCTTCTGGGGGAGGGGCCTCTTGCTGTGATTCTCAAGTGTCTTTGCCCAAGGCGATATCACACCGCCCTTGCCAGGGGCCAGGCTAAGAAATCAGCTCGGGTTCACTCTCAGGAGCTTTTGTTCCCTGAACGCTTTCCGTACCTCCTTGGAGGCCGGGACTGAAAATGGCGGCCTCCAGTCTCTGACCCGGAGGAGCCGAGAGCTCGGGGCCTCACTCCTTCATGCGCCCTCAGAGAAAAGCAGTCAGTCCCTCCCGTCTCCCTGGTCCAGCTGGACTCCGAGCTCACCTGGCCTGTGACTGAGCGTTTCCATCTCTGGCGCACACGGCCCCGTTTAGAATCTCCAAACCCGGCAGATTCTGCAGCAGCTCCAGTGCCGCCCTTCCCAGAGGAGGAAGGAGGGATCCCCAGATCTGCCACCCGTGGGATCCCCGCTCACAGAGCAGTGGCCCAACTGTGCTTTGCATCACGGCCCAAGGTAACACTGAGCTGAGAGATCCCTTCTCATCTTGGCTCCGTCTCTCCCGCTGGCTTCTCTCTGAGACCTGGGAGCTCCATCGTGCTCAGACACCCCTGGTCTTTTTGTGTCCCCATGGGTCCTGAAACCACACTGTCGCTGCGAGGGCTTCACCCCCCGCTTGGTCTCTGGGGCGACGTCCCTCCGGAGCCGACTTCTAACAGTTCCGAGTCTGTGCTCCGCTGCTCGCTCCCTTGCCGGCAGCCGGCCCCTCCCCCCGGGGTCTATCTTCCCGTCGCTTCAGATTCACTGCTCGGCACGGCCTACCTTCCGGAAAGTGGTCGATTTTCTGTTCCTAGAATTGCTGCTCTTCTTCTCTTCGATCTCCTGTAGAATTTGTAGGTGTTCAGAATAGTTTGATAGCTATCTGGGTGAATTTCTGGGACCTGATGATAATCGGTCTCCTACTCCTCCACCATCTTGCCGCTTCTCATAGCAACTTTGACATCCTAGTTAGAACCCAACCTACTAAAATAAAAATAATAATAATAAAAAAGAACCCAACCTACTTTGTTAGAGTGCCAGTACCTTATCAGTGTCCTCTTTCAAATATCTGTGACTCTCTGCCCAGGTTTTATCTCAGCCCATACATTCAGGGGGCTGGCTGTGAATGCCAGCTTTCTAGAAATCCTCAGCCAAGAGGGGATGGGGGTTGGAAGACACTCCAACTTCCTTAGAATTCAAGGGGCCAAATCTCATCCATGTTTAATACGTCTTCTGGAGATCCCTGTCGGGCTTGAGCCACTCTTGCCACAGTGTTGCTTGCTTGTTCATATCCCTCTTACTGGCTTTCTTCCTTCCTGTTCTCACTTTCTCATTCTTCTTTTGGCATTTTCTGGGAGTGGTCTCCTAAATAAACAACTTTCTCTTAAATCTTTGTTTTTTTTTGTTTTTTTTGTTTTCTTAAAGATTTTATTTATTTATTTGACACACAGAGAGAGAGAGATTATAAGTAGGCAGAGAGGCAGGCAGAGAGACAGGGAGGGGAGGAAGCAGGCTCCCTGCTGAGCAGAGAGCCCGATGCGGGCCTCGATCCCAGGACGCTGAGATCATGACCTGAGCCAAAAGCAGAGGCTTTAACCCACTGAGCCACCCAGGCACCCTCTCTTAAATCTTTGTCTCAGCATCTGCTTCTTGGAAATCCCAAGCTAAGAATGTATCAGAAGTGGTCATAGGAAGCAAAACCTCAGGGTGGGATGCTTTAATTAGATCCCTTGTTAGCTAGATAGTATGCACTGATGGTGGTGAGAAGGGTATTGTTGATGACTCTTGGCCTATTGTAAAAGACTTGCACACATGGTGAATTGGGATGGCATATGGGTGCAAGAGCTCGAATACCCTAGCGAGATGGCAGAAAAGGCAATTATAAGGTTTGTGGATTCAGATGGCTGTTGTTAGCTATGACTGGAACCCTGAAGAAAGAAAGCTGCAAGCTGAGGTCAGTCAACTATCAACTGGAGGGATACTGTGAAAGTCAGAATGTGACTTGGAAGCTTAATAGCAGAGTCTCCTATTCTGAGATTCTGAGATTCTCCTAGTCTGAGAATCTCCTCAGGCTCCAGAGCCAGAAGGCAGAATGTGCTGAGCATCACTACCAAGATGTGGTTGTAAAAGTGGTAGGGTTACAAAGGAAGGTGAATATACCTCCCCAGCAAATCTTCTATGCTACAAGTAAGCCCTGAAAGGGAAAGAGTAGAACCCTATCAAATGGGATGGGGGTATTTGAGAATAATCACTTCAAAAATCTTGAGCCCACAAACTTGCTGTTATCAAGTTTCAGCATGGTGCAAGCTAGAGAGTTCTGTTTTTGCCATACCAGACAGATATGGACCAGTAGAAAATGGACAATATGCTTGGGAAAGGATCTTGTGGCTCTGGACTGGAGAGAGTCACTAAACTTAAGTCTGTGTAGAGGGGATTTTACTGAGGCCCTCTCCTGAATCTGAATTCAATGTTCTGGCAAGGACGCTGGAGTCAGGTGAGAGGGTTGTCTGAAGCTTGGAAACAATAGGCTATAGGAAACAGGTGAGATTACTGGAAATACCTTGGTAGAATATTAAGAGTGTCATGGAAAGGCTTAGAGTAGTGAGCATTATGGAAAACCAGAGAGTTCTCTGGGGCATGATATTTCCCACGAAGGTAACTAGAAGTCATATAAACAAGGAGTCTAAACTCCACATCACCTACTTCAGTGCTGACATTTCTCCCATGGATATGTTAGAATAAGCTGGAATGAACTGCTGCCACATCAAAGCCTCACTGAGGGGTTGCCTCAAATGAGAGAAGTGATGATGAAATTGTTCCAGAACTTTGGGCAATACACCTGCTCACCAACTTGTGTGAAGGGATATGAGGTCTCAGCTAAGACTCTAAGGAGTCCTTGGCAGTAGCAGAAGGTTTTGTTGGTTGGCCAAGGCTCTTGGAGGGAGAAAGATGAGAACAGAGACAGAGAAGGCCAGATGAAAAGGCATGTAGATATATCATTGGGAGTGGGCATATACAAAGTATGTTGATCTCTGGTTTACATATCAGTGCCCTATCAGGTAGCATTTGCTGCAGAAAAGGCACTGAACTATCAGGTAAACAGGATAATTGTTCCGTGGATATCAGCCAGCTTCTGTCCATTGTGTGGTTTTACCATCATACAATGGCCTCTGATTGATGTAGCCATGGCGTCAGAGATGAAGGCTGCATATGGGTGCAGCAGCATAGGCCTTTCTTATCCGAGCTAATTTAGCTACTGCTGCTTCTGAACATCCATCCTGTTAGCAGCAGAGAACAATGATGAACACCTCCTGTAGTACCATCTATGAAGGAGTACAACTAGCCACTTTGTGACAAGTAGATCACACTGGTCCATTGTATTAGTTTTTTTAAGAGTTTATTTATTTATTTGACAGAGAGATCACAAGTAGGCAGAGAGGCAGGCAGAGAGAGAGAGGAGGAAGCAGACTCTCTGCTAAGCAGAGAGTCCGATGTGGGGCTTGATCCCAGGACCCTGAGATTGTGACCTGAGCCAAAGGCAGAGGCTTAACCCACTGAGTAACCCAGGTGCCCCTTTTGTTTTTGTTTGTTTGTTTGTTTTATGCCTGCTGTAACAAATTACCACAAACTCAGTGGCTTAAAACAACAGAAATTTTATTCTCTCACAGTTCTGGAAGCCAGAAGTCTGAAATCACTGAGCCAAATTCAGGGTATAGGCAGAGTTGTGCTCTCTCTGGAGACTTTAGGGGAAAGTCCTTTCCTTGTCTCTTCCAGCTTCTGGTGACTGCTGGCATTCCTTGGTTTGTGGCACATCAGTCTGATCTGCCTCCACAGTCACACTGCCTTCTTCTCTGTGTGTCAAATACTCCTTTTCCTCTCTCTAACCACAAGCGATTGTATTTAGGGCCAACTAGGATAACTTAAGATAATTCAAGATTCTTAATTTAATCACCCTTGAAGACTTTTCCCCATATAATGTAACATTTACAGTTTTCAGGGATTAGGACCTGATATATTTGGGGAACATTATTCAGCCCACTCTTAACTGTTCCACTCAAGATGAGGCAGAAATCCATTCTTACTGGGGTTGGCATGTATTCCTGATAAGGATTTAGCTTTCCTGTCTGCAGGAGTATGGCCAAGACTAATGTCTGAAGGCTCACAGAGTATCCAGTCTACAGTTATAGAATGCCATATAACACAACCTCAGATCTAGGGATCCACTTCCTGGTGAAATTGAGATGTATGTGCATAGGTCTATGTGATTCCCTGGTCCTACCATATACCTTATTACCTGGTCTGTTTTCATGTTGAAATGGCAAAAGTAGAGCTTAAGGATAATGATAGCTTATAGGTTTGGAATACTGTTCAAGATTCAAGAAGTGTGTGAATCTACAGCCATTATATACAGATTTGGAAACAAAAATGGGGAAGTAGGAGTTAACTTTATCATTATTACTCCCAGGGACCCCATGGGGAATTTGTGCTTCCCATTCCTCCAAATTTAGGTTGGGTGAGCTAGAAATCATAGTTCCTGGGTGTGAGTGTCAAATCTACTAGGAGACACACAGTAAAGTCCACTAAATCTTAAGTCAAAAGTACTAACTATTTAAGTTCCTCATGCCAGTAAATCATCAGGAAAGAGGGGACTTACTGTATGGCCGTAAGTGCTTGACCTTGACGAAATGAGCAGATAGGGTTGTTTCCACATAATGAAAACAGAGGAGTTTTTATATAACTCAGGAGACTCACAGGGTGCCCGTTGATGCTTCCTGCCCAGTGATAACCGTGAACAGGCAGTTCACGGTTGCCTCAACATTGGCCTAAAAATGACCACCCTTTTGCAACCCAACTCTGCAAGGCAGGAAACCTAGACTAGCACTTGTTTTGGTCAGTGTACTGTGAGTCAGGAATGTTGATAGAGGAAGGAAATGATAAATCTAATTCTTGCTTCAAGATCAACAACAACAGTGTGATGTTCCCATTGAAAAACTTCAGTTTTAAATTTTTAAAACAAAGGTGACTGAACCACCATCTTGAAGAAGCAGTGCCAGGACAGAATAAACTGAATGTGGGTACAAGTGGATCTGAGTGGTTCAAGGGGTATATTATAACAGACTCTCAGTGCTCAACTAATATCCTGTTGGCAAAGAGTGTTTGTTTGAACATCATGCTCTGTATCAAAGGTATGAGAAACATTATTCTATGGTTAAATACACAAATGACAACCAAAGTGCTTGGTGGTATAATAGATACTTAGTAAATGTTTGCTGAATTAATAAATTGATACATGGATGCATTTGTATGTAGATGACTTCTGTGGTAATCGGAATTATAAAATGTCTTCATCTCTGCTCCCTTTGGTCTGTTACTCCCCTGATGATGCAAGGTTACAGGTCAAAAGGAATTTTGTAGATATGATTAAGGTTATTAATGAGCTGACCTTAAAATACAGAGAATATCTGGGTGGGCCTAACTAGGGATCTGTTCACATTAGCCTTTTGAAAGCAGAGTTTTCTATGGTTGATAGCAGTAGAGAAGTCAGAGCAGGATTCGCGTGAGGGTGGTTCTCTGTTGTTGGCTTTGAGATGGAGGGGCCCCGAGCAAGGACTGAGAGTGGTCTTTGGTTACTGAGAGCAACTCCCAGCCAACAGCCAACAAGAAAACAGGAACTTCAGTCCCATAACCTCAAGGAATTTTGTTTTGCTAACAGTATGAATGATGCTCGAAGAAGATTCTTCCCCAGGACCTACAGAAAAAAGCCCAACTTTGATTTCAGTCTTCTGAGACCCCCTGCAGAAAAGTCTACCAATGTTCAGAACTGTTAGGTAATATGTTTGTGTTATTTGCAGCCCCTAAGTTTGCAGTAATTTCTTATACAGCAGTAGAAAATTAATGAGACTTCCAAACTGATAAGCCTAGCCCTAGATCTAGGTTTAGGCTTTAGTCTTGAATGTACCTCTGAGTAACGGACTTCTTGAGAATATTTTAATATCATCTAAAATTCAGCATGTATAAAGTAGAATCTCTTGTAGTCTATGAACTACTAACTCACCCAGAGATCCAGTCTTCTGAGAATTCCTAAGTGACCTATACTTTTTTCACTAAGTGTGGCTCAAAACCTCTGAGCTTTCACCCAGTCCCAGGCAGCTTTTGTAACTTACTGTAGTATTGTGAAATTCTAGTCACCTTCAACATTTTTTTTTTTTTAAAGATTTTATTTATTTATTTCACAGAGAGAGAGAGATCACAAGGAGGCAGAGAGGCAGGCAGAGAGAGAGAGGGGGAAGCAGGCTCCCTGCGGAGCAGGGAGCCCGATGCGGGCCTCGATCCCAGGACCCTGAGATCATGACCTGAGCCGAAAGCAGAGGCTTTAACCCACTGAGCCACCCAGGCGCCCTCACCTTCAACATTTTTGTTACATACTCAAATCAAGACAGCATTGCTGTCTTCTTAATATTTTTCTTTAAATCCACTCATTCTTTTATTTAATTAAGTTTATTATAAAAGTTAAGGATATATCACTACCATAAATGGTAAACTAGTATCACTGACCATAAATAGAGGGTAACTGTAAAAATAAATACAATGAAAATAAACTTTTAAATTTCAGCTAGATACTGCTGGCTGCTGAAGGCTCTGAACATAAGGCCTGCTCACTCTTTGTTTAAAAAAGGAGATCAGCAAATGTTAGAGAGGTGTTAAGTCAAAATAGCTCAAATAGCTCAAATTGAGAATTTCTTCTTGACATAATTAGAGAGATTGAAAAAGATTCAAATGGAAATACCATTTTTCCTATGTGATAGTTACATTCTTCAATGCCTTTCCCACTGCAATTTAAATTATCTTAAATACCACCTCGAATCTTCTTGGATACCTTGTGGTAAGAGTCCCACATTTTGCAAAACATTCTTATAGTGATTAAATATTAGTTTTCCATCAAAGAGAACTGTATAACATTGGATATGTACTGGGTAAATACTCATGCTCATATATTCTCTCCTAATCCATACTGTTTCTGATAATCCTCCACATTACCACTAGCTATCCTTCCAAAACTCATACTTGATCACTTCCATCTTCTGAGTAACGTAAGATGAAAGTGTTACATTAGGAATGTCATGTTCCATTGAGTAAGGCAAATTTCTGCATCACCCGCACTCACTCTCTAGTACGTCAGCTTATTCTATTCTCTTTTAGGCCATTGATCACCATGTGTGAATTTGCTGATTAATTTTTTGGTGGTTTTATTTAAAGTCAGTCTCATTCAGCTGGAAGGTAAGCTCAGAGAGTGTGACTGCATGGTTTATCTCCGTGGTCAGTTTATCTGCTGCATCTTCAACAGAGCCTTTCACTTACTAGGTTTTCAGTGACCTTAGACAAGTTACCAGATTTAACCCCCCCTAACCTTGGTTTCATAATCTGCTAAATGGAGATAATAATGCTCAGCCTAACAGGGTGGTTATGAGGATTGAATGAGAGAACTTATGCAAATGTCCTAGTACAGCAACAGAAGCTATTATTAGCATATCTTCCTGTTGTTTTTATTTTACTTTGTTTTTTTTATTTAAATTCTTGTTGTTTTTAGAAAAAGGTCAATCTTAGACTAGTATCCAAAGACTTCCCAACTTATGTCATCAGATTTTAATTATACTTCTCAGATCCTTTCTTCACATTAACCTAATACTCTAGCTCTTATTGTAATATTTATTTATTGAGTGTTTATCTAAGGATAGATTTTGGGTAAACAAAATAAAAAGACTTGGTTCCTGCCCTCATAGAGATGTAAGATAGATTCATAATGGAAAAAAATCATGTGATAATAACCATAATGAAATAATTCACAACATGTAGTGGAAACATTACAGAAATAGTGTCCAAGGCTACCTGGCTAGGAATGGGTATGGGGTGGGGGAAACAAAAGGAGAGGACCAAAATGGGTAAGCTATGACTCATCATTTCTATAACATCCATGCCACAGTTCCATAACAGGGCTTTACTGTCCTCTGGATGCCTTTGCCTCTGACTTAAATGTCATGGGATTTCCCAGAAGCTCCCTATTAGAATTTACACTAACTTTCCCTTTACTTCTCTGCTCCTCAGTTCATACATCTTTGATGTGATTTGCTCCTTCCAGATTCCATGCTCTCATATTCAATTTTACGTCTTTTGTCCATTTCACAAGATTCCAAGTTTCCAAAGCATGGTAAAAGTTTTTTTGTTTTTCTTCTCTATCAACTTTGTGGTTATTTTGGAAATTCTTTTGCTAAAACTAGAACTTCCTTTCTCTTGGGGTCTACAAGGCCCAAATCCACCCATTTGGTTTATTGTAAACTATTGATATTTTTGTCTATAAGTATGTACCTTCTTATAAAATATTAATTTTATGAAAGTAGCCATATGTAAGGCTACTTGCAAAGTAGCCTCCTTTCATAATGTGTTAGAGGATTTCAAACATAGAACAAGTCAATAGGCACAACCCAGGGCAAACTCTAAACTGGTATTTGAGTTTAAATGAGACTGAATATGGGCAGAAGAATAAATGTGGGAGAAAACAGAAGTGAGTGAAAAATGGTTGTGGCAAACTTACCAGCTGTTATTTATAGTATGTGCCAAGTATAAATATGTCCTTGCAAAACTTGAAGAGATGAGTCGTCAGTTATTTCAAGACAAATTTCTGACTTGCCTTATATTATTTAAGAATATTTTATGGAAACAGTCTTAAAAATTCTGTGTATATAGGGAGGTATATGAAAGGACATTATGACATGACCAGTGAGACTGGCTTAAAGAGTCAGAACTTGTGGTCATCAACTCCTTTTATTTCATTTAAGTTTCTCCAAAATAAAATGGGAATAAACATATTTGATTTATAGTAATCATAGCACCTCATAGTTCAACACTTACCAGGTTAATTTCAGAGAGCTGTTGGTCTATAGCTTTTAACAGGTCAGATCAGAGCAAAGGAATTTCTGCCCTAAATATACACATTACAGCCACTGTACATATTTTGTTTTGTGGATGCTATTTTTTTTGTCCCTAATGGTGGTTGCACAAATTCGTGGAATGTGGGAGTCACAGGAGGTATGAACTCCCAGTAAAACCAATAGTGACCTTCTGCTCCTTCTCTCTCTATATATTATATTTTTAAAGATTTTATTTATTTATTTGACAGAGAGAGACACAGTGAGAGAGGGAACACCAGCAGGGGGAGTGGGAGAGGGAGAAGCAGGCTTCCTGCAGAGCAGGGAGCCCGATGCAGGGCTCCATCCCAGGACCCTGGGATCATGACCTGAGCTGAAGGCAGATGCTTAACGACTGAGCCACCCAGGCTCCCTAAAGTCAGATTTTTTTTTAAAAAGCTTGTGTGTTATACTCTAAAGATTGTTCAAGAATGAAGTATTGGGATTTTTGTCCACAGCAGTGGAAATACAATTAAAAAGTTGAGAAGATTCAAGACACTGTGAACCATGACTTCAATATTTTATCTTACAGAATTCCAGGTCATGGCAGGTTATGCAGAAGGACTCAATCCCAGGACCCTGGGATCATGATCTGAGCTGAAGGCAGACACTTAATGACTGAGGCACCCAGGCGCCCCTGCTCTATATATTAAACAACGTTTTTTTATGGGTAAGGAATTGTGCTAGGGGCATGGGTAAACAGAAAGGAATACAACCAAGTCCCTCCCTTCAAGAAGCTTACAGAAACATAGAGAAGCTAATATAGAAAATATAGAAAAGGGGAAAGTAGAAAAGCCAACACCTGACAATATGAATTTATATTTAAGAAGTGGATGTTCTCAATATCTTCACAGGATCATATGGCAGGGAGTACAGCCTTCAGTGGGTAGCAGTTGAGGACAATTTCACCAAGAAGACAGCAGATTGAATCTTAAGTCATAAAAATGGGAACCACTTAAGAGAATGAGGAAAGGGAAAGTCTTTCAAGCAGGAGAGGTCATATAATGAAATGCCATATGTGCCAGATAGAGTGTTAAACAGTAGAAATATAAAGACCAAGATGATACAGTTTCAGAATTTAAGGTATGCACAGCTTTGGTAAAGTTAGTGATAAAGACATATATATGTAAATAATTCGCCTGCAAGTTGGTAATAATAACATTGTTATCTTGCCTGTACTGAGCAGCCACTCTGAAGACAGATTGGGCAGGGGGAGCCACAAAGAATGGGGCCTGGAAAGAGAAAGTTTGCAGACAAGTTTTTGGGATAGAGAAAGCGTAAGGCCAGGGTCATGTACACATTTATCACTTAGTTTTGGCTTCCTTAGAAGCAGAACATGAACTAAGGATTTGATTGTATGTAGTCTATCTGGTAGGTGTCCTAGGAAACACTAGTAGGGGAAGATGAGGCTGATAGAGAGGGCAGCCAATAAAAGATATGTCATCAAATTAAGTACCACTGCAAGTGGGGATTAACCACATTGGGGAATTCTGTGAATCAGTGTACCGTGTGCCTAGGTGCTAGCCCAACCCAGGGGCAAGGGGTGGTTAACCCATCTAAGAGGTAGGAGAGCTATAATATTTATACACTAACTTTTATCAGTTATGGGTCGAGGATTCAGGGTGTATGCTAATTCTCTCATGTTTCTAGCCTACTGTTGCAAAGAACAGAGTGGACTTTAGTAGCCAAGCAAGCCCTTAGGCAAGGAGATGTACATGGCAGCAGTTGGAAGTCAGGCCTGGGTGCACCTCAGGGCGAAGACCTGAGGGGATATAGGTCAATATGTGACAGTATGTGCTACCTACTAAATCAGTGCTTCTTGTGGTCAGGACCATGTTTTACAAATTCTTATCTCTATTTCTAGCCCATTGCCTTCACCGTACAGGATTCAACTTTATTATTTCATGTAGGTTTTATTAACAATAAGGGCCATTAGTGGTTAGCCAAATGAGTCATTTTACAGAAATCAAGTTCCCCCAAAATTTGAACTGCTAGTTAGTTGTTTAGTTATCCATAGAACCTGAGTCTCCTGATTTACAGCCCCCAAACACCATTACTTCAGCTGCATTCATCCTCATTCCCAACCCTTTGAAAGAATAGAGCACAGAACTATTAACAGACAAATTAGTAATACTATTTGAAGTACTTGAAAAAGATCATCAGACTCACCAACTTTCATATCTACTGTTGTATAGTGTTCACAGAGTAGGAAAAAAGGATTTATTGAACCAACTTTAAATTCTACTTAAAATATATAGATAACTGAATCTCACTTGATTCAATAAACATTAATCAGGTTTTAGTAAAAACAAATCTTAAAATGCACCAAGCAAGCATATTATTTAAGGAAGCCACTGGTGAAATCATTTTCTGGAATTTATAATTATCTAATTTATGTATTCCAAGGGATTTTTAAAATTATTATTCTTGTGTGTTTGGTATTTTTAAAATTTATTTATGGGTATTAGTCTTTCTTAGAGCAAAGCCCAGCTAATTTTTAAATACAATAACATTGATACATTATAGTTACAAGTTTTACACTCATTATTAAACCTAAACAGAAGGATAAAATACATCTCAATTCTTCTAAGAAAAATAATTGTGTTAACCTTCTATTTTATTCCTATATTCTTTGTGAACTGTTACTAAATATTAAATTACATTCTAAAACACAATCTTCAGTTACATTTCTGGACTGCATTAGTTTAGAAGCTGATGATTCCCCTAACCACCAGAACTATAACTGTCTTTAAATTCTCTCTTTGTTGAGGGAACATCATGAGTTTTGAGCTGGATTGTCACTACTGAAAGTATGGTAAAGGAAAGTATTGTAGTAACTATTGGAGTTGTTGCAGTTTTCTGTATTTTCACAAGTCTGCAAATCAGAGATGCAAGAAGGTGTGAATCATAAGGATGTCTCTGGTTAGTGTCTGCCAGTAATTTACATATCAGTGTTAAATGGGTCAGTAAAGTCACACTCCTCATCTTGAAAAGATCAGCTACGGGACACCTAGGTGGCCCAGCCAGTTAAGCGGCTGCCTTCGACTCAGGTCATGATCCTAGGGTGCTGGGATTGAGTCCCACCTTGGGCTCCTCGCTTGGCAGGGAGCCTGCTTCTCTCTCTGCCTGCTCTGCCTGCTGTTCCCTGTGCTTGTGCTCACTCTCTGTCCCTGATAAATAAATAAATAAAATCTTTAAAAAAAATAAAAGAAAAAAAAGAAGAGAAAACATCAGCCACATGAGAAGAGAATTTTGATTGAGGGGGTGGGTTACTTTGGAACAAGAACATGTTAGAGCTTAGAGCAGACCTGGGTAGAATGTTAAAAGGGGGTGGTAAATTACAATTTTGTATTTATATTCATTCAGCTCAATATA
The DNA here is from genome assembly GCA_002007465.1 of Ailurus styani. Taxonomy (NCBI): domain Eukaryota; kingdom Metazoa; phylum Chordata; class Mammalia; order Carnivora; family Ailuridae; genus Ailurus; species Ailurus styani. The sequence continues at coordinate 1,206,804 of LNAC01000204.1, forward strand.
ACATAAAAAACTCATAGTGTGAAGGAAAAGTTGCAAGTTAGATTCCAAATACACTTTGTAGAATTTCATAATCGCATGTAGATGTTGCAGTGGACACTGAGTGTCAACAAATGAGATGTGTGGGATTTGGGGATTCAATAGGCTTTGTGTGTTGACCAGCCAATCAACTTTTTGATCCAACTGAATTATATATGAAATTTGAAAATAAACCTGTTTCTCAGTAAAGATGTTACTTTTGATCCCCTTACTTCCCCTCTTTATCAGCAGTTCAGGGTACTTAACACCTTTGGACTTAAGGTAAGCATTATTAGCAAAGGAAATTGGCATTCCTTTCTCCTGAAAGATTCTTCTCTTCTGTTTTGGGAAGAATTAGGGGAGGGAGAAAATGTCATTCCACCTTGTTTCCTCTAGAATCTCTTACCTAACTCTGATCCTTCCTCTGTAGAGTCGCCTCGAAGCACTGATGCTGTCAGCCTCTACTTTATAAAGATGTACTTCTCTGACGTTTGGCTTTGTAAGTGTTGTTTAGTATTTTTCTTCTGTGTATGTGTTCTGCTTCCCCAAGTAGGCTGTTGGATCCTTGAGGGAATGTGCCTCTAATTTTGCATTCCCATACAGTTCTGCTGGCAGTTGGTTCTCAGTAAATGCTGGTACACTGAACTCTGAGGTTTCAAAGGTACAGGAAGCACACATCTTCACTTTAGCTAGAGAAAGAAGAGAACTATCACATTTCCAAGCAGGGTTTATAAGCGTTTCCCACCCTTCCATTGAAGGACCTGAGTTTTCACTAATAGAGGTAGAGGAAAAGATTTGTTCATGTTTGTCCCTGATCATTATTTTAGTTGGTTGTAGGACAACTTGTGGGCATCATGCTTGCATTAGGGGCCGAGCACATGGAACACAAGGCCAAGAAAATTCTGCACACTATTTGGTGCCAAATGCTAACTGCTAAGTAAAGATAAGGTTATGGTGTTCAGTAATTCTCCTGTGAAACCTACTTTTTGTGTGATAGGGAAAAAAGGGAAGGATGTAGGAGTGGATGGAATACTATAGGGGTCAGAAAACCTGTGGTCCAAATCCAACTCATAGCCTGATTTTGTAAGTAAACTTTCAATGGAACACAGCCCTGTCCACTCATTTACATATTGCCCATGGCTACTTTGGAGCTACAATGCTTAGATGTACACTTATGATAGCAATCATATAGCCCACAAAGGACCATATATGGTCCTTAACAGATAGAGTTAGCTGATACCTGGAATACTACATCCATGGAATTTTTTCTTAAATCGTGACTTTTGAGTATTGCTTTAAAATAAACACATAAATATGGGCATTAAGGAGGGCACTTGGTGGGATGAACACTGGGTGTTATAAGTAAGTGATGAATCACTAAATTCTACCCCTGAAACCAGTACTACACTATATGTTAACTAACTTGAATTTAAATAAAATCTTGAAAGACAAAAAAAGAAATATATAAAAAATTGAAAATTAAAATGGCTGGTTTCTATTATGCTAGAACTGAGAAAAATGCTTTTGAGTTCATGATTCCTTTGGTGGTGTGATTTGAGACACCCACTTGTCCCCAAAGACCCAGCTCCCTTCCTGGTAGAATTTGAGGAATCTGCCACTACAGATTTGCTCAATTTAGGTAAAATATGTTAAAGTGTAAATGTACTTGAAAGAAGATGGTCACAATCTATTACCAGTCCTTGTGTGTGTGTGTGTGTGTGTGTGTGTGTGTGTGTGTGTGTGTGTTAATCTCCTACTTCTCTTTATTTCAAAATAAGGGAGAAAAACAGAGTAATCAATGGAAGAGTTGAAGGTTGAGCTCAAAATATGGAGGAAACAGTAAAGAGGGAATGGAACCGATGTTACATTATGTTACCTCATTGGACTTCGCAACAATCCTGGGAGCCTGGCAAGGTATGATTACCCCACCCTGAAATAAAAGAATGCTGGGTCTCAAAAATAATTGGATTGCCTAAGATTAAACAGTTAATAAATAGCAGCAATGGTCTTCTATTTCTCAATCTGAATTCTTAGGGTTTTTTCCCCCATGATACTCCATTGCCTCTTCAATATCCATGCCATCCCCATCCATTCATTCCCCTGAGTCCATCATGCTACAGGGATAATTTCCTGTCTCCTAGAAATATGACTCTGCCTTCTGGAACTTGAAATCATTCCTATAAGAATTTTTGCTGTAACTTGGTCCCACCTAAAATCTCCAAATTAAAATCAAACACCCAAAATCTAAAGATGTTTCTTAAATTCAGTCTACTAAGCGAATAGCCAGTAATAATCACTCTGTTTTTATTAAAAGTGATATAGGACATAGATCTGTGTTGAATTACAGGTGATACAAACCATGAATTAAAATCAGGCAAACCGTTTTTTCATGTAACTAAGTCTCACAATTAAGAATTTATAATAATTAGTTTCAAATTGGGGTAAATCATCAAAGAAAGTTAGGTATCCTGGGAGTTATTTACATGCGAACAGATGCCTATGGAAATTAAATGGAGTGTGGAAATTTCATAGCATGCTCTAGTAGAAGAGATAAATTAATAAAATGATCACATCTCAAGTTATGCCTGGTATGAAATAGAATTTTTATACACTTTAAAAGATTCCTATCTTCAGTAGTAGAAGCCAGAAGAAAGTTAAAATAGTTATCTCAATAAATATGATCACAAAGAATACCAACACAAATATTTCTAACTTTTGCAGCAAACACAGAAGACTTTATGTATCTATATCTCTGTCTTTATCTATTATATATATAAGTATAAATATACACACACATACACACAGAGGGCAGAAATCACTGACAATAATTTTACCCACCTCCCTGTGGGTAGGTGGGGGTAGGCCAGTGGAAGCACATTCCAAAGACAGGGGAGGGAGTGAGGGAGGAACCTGTGATTGCCTAGGTCCAGCTCATTGTCCACCGGTTTACCGGCAGCCACATCCTCCTGATGACCTCGCCCAACAGTTTTCACTACGCTCGTGTTGAAACTGGAAGGCTGATCCACAGGACACTGAGCCCTGACTTTCAGGTAGGATCTCATATACTCAGATGGTTATAATGGTAGCAAACCTTAGAGTCTATCAGGCTTTGCGTTTTACCTATATCACTCAAATCTCCTTTTAAGCCTATTTCTCTGCTCCATTGTCAGCGAAATAAATTCAGGTAGAAAAAGCCACTTTCTTAAACCCTTAGCTCAGATTTGCCATATAGTCTCTAGTTTTCTTTTGAATACCTTGGCACAGAAGGTGATATTTAATCCTATACTCTTGGTTAACTTTGAAATGCCCTCATTAAGCATTCATACTTCAGGTGTGGCTAATTAGCATTGGACCAGTCTAATTAAAGTACGCTCTCCTGTTTTGGCTTCAGTTGTTTCACATAAGAGCAGTACAAGAAGGCTTAATAATTTACATATTAGCTATTGGAAATTATTTTTGCATTGGTGAAATGAATGGTATTTCAATATAGAGACACTGGTTAGAAACAAATGAACAGTTAACTCTGGCCCTGCAGAGGCAGGTGAAACCCTCCCCAAGGTTCTGTTTAGCCAGCTGTGCTGTGTTTAACAAAGATTCTGCAGTGGCATTCCCAAAGTCAGCTGAACCTGGCCACTAAAATGTAATTCATGTGCCTCAAGTGAATCGTTGATGCAGACTTCTCGTTCGAGGGGTAGTACTTCATGAAATGAAGGATAGGCCCTGTTGGTTTGTTACTAACTGCCTGCATGTTTGGCAGTATTTGGTTTGAAAGTTTAATTTTAATATATCACCTCGCAGTGAGGCAAACTGATGTCAAAGACGACATTTTTGCATTAGCTTCCTCTTTTGCACAAATTTCCCTTTTTAACAGACTTTATTTTTTTATTTTTTATTTTTTTAAGATTTTATTTATTTATTTGACAGATCACAAGTAGGCAGAGAGGCAGGCAGAGAGAGAGGAGGAAGCAGGCTCCCTGCTGAGCAGGGAGCCCAATTGTGGGGCTCGATCCCATGACCCTGAGATCACGACCTGAGCTGAAGGCAGAGGCTTAACCCACTGAGCCACCCAGGCGCCCCTTTAACAGACTTTAGATTTTACACATTGTCCTTAGGTTGATATAAACATCACCAAAAAATTACACATAATAATAAGAATTTAAAAGACAATAACATGAAATAATTTATAAAATGGTGGTAGGGCATCTGGGCGGCTCAGTTGCTTAAGTGACTGTCTTTGGCTCAGGATTAAATCCTGCATCAGGTTCCCTGCTCAGCGGGGACTCTGCTTCTCTCTCTTCTCATGCTTTCTCCCCCTTCTCATGCTCTCTCTCTCTCATTTTCTCTCTCTCAAATAAGTAAGTCAAATCTTAAAAACAAAACAAAACGGGCGCCTGGGTGGCTCAGTGGGTTAAAGCCTCTGCTTTCGGCTCAGGTCATGATCTCAGGGTCAACGGGCGCCTGGGTGGCTCAGTGGGTTAAAGCCTCTGCTTTCGGCTCAGGTCATGATCTCAGGGTCCTGGGATCGAGGCCCGGTGATCTGATCTCTCTCTGTGTCAAATAAATAAATAAAATCTTTAAAAAAAAAAAAACAAAAAAAACAAAAAAAACAAAACAAAACACCCGGTGGTACATGGAGGCTGCTCATCACTGGAAAAATACTGAACAATTAAAAAAAGCAACAACGCTAAATGGGCTTGAGTCTGTTTGCAACAAGGCCCCAATTAATTCCGATGTCTCCTATTTTTACAACCTCTTAACTGGTGTTCTCACCTCTAGCTTCTCTACATCTTAATCTAGGATAATCTAACTAATAATGATCCCTGAATGTTAATTTACTTTCCTCAGGTTCAAGGTCCTCATTAATTGGGGTGACTGTATTAATTTCCTGGGACTGCTGTGACAAAGGACCACAAACTGGGGGGCTTAAAAGCAGCAGAAATTTATTCTCTCCCAGTTCTGGGAGGCTAGATGTCTGCAGTCAAACTGTCGGCAGGGCTGGCTTTCTCTGAAACCTGTAGGGGAGAATCCTACAGAGAGGAGGAAGCAGGCTCCCTGCTGAGCAAGGAGCCTGATGCGGGGCTTGATTCCAGGACCCCGAGATCATGACCTGAGCTGAAGGCCGAGGCTTTAACCCACTGAGCCACCCAGGTGCCCCCGGTACCTTTCTGGTATGGATAGTTCTCCCATATTGCTTTTCTGTTTTCAAGTTTTTCTATATATTCTTTTAATTTTAGAAGTTATCTTATTCCCTACTCCCAGAAATAATCCTACAGGATCCGCTTATAATTTCCTAGTTTTTAAAATGGTTTCTCTTGAACTTTCCAGATAGAATATTGTATTTTCTGAAAGTAGTGGTAATTTCATCTCAATTTTATTTTCTCTTTTTTAATCGTATTGGTGAATATCTCCCACAGAGTGCTAAATAAAAAAGATGAGATTATCTCTGCCTCGATCCTGAATTTAATGTGAATTTAGTGTTTCCTCACTGCTTAGAAAAGTGGGCTGAGCCAGATAAATGTTTTCATGTCAAAAACTTATGGACTACTTAGTCAACATGTCTTTCTTGGGCACTTAATGTATGGTAGGTGCTGTTCAAGGTGTTTGAGATTTTTTAAAGAACCCAAAATGCAGAACTCTATGCTCTTGTGGCACTTGTATTCCAGGGCAGTGTTGAGGTAGAGACTTACTTTTCTCTTATTTCTCTGGCTTATTCCCCAGTATCCCTGCAGTTAGTCAGGGGCACTAGCTGAATTTTGGCTAATAGAATGTGATCACAAGTGACATGTGTCACTTGCAAACCCTACCGCTCTCTTTCCCTTTGCTAATTGGAAGACCAGACAGAGGGGATCCAGTAAGGAATTCCAAGGATGCCCTGGGGGAAAGTTATCTTACAAGGAAAGGGTGCCTGGAGGCTTGGTCAACACTTGGAGGTGGGAAGTAAAATTAGATTTATAGAAATCGATGGCTTTCATAGAATGCATGAAAACAAAAATCAATTAAAAATATAATGGTAGAAAAGATCTCATCTACAATAGTGTCAAAAAAGAAAAATGACCTAAGAATTAAACCTAATAAAAAATGTTCAAGAGCATTGTGAAAAAGTAAACTTAAAGTGCACTTGAAGGGCAAACAAGTGTATATGAACAAATAGACTTACCATGTACTTTGATTAAAAAACAACAACAAAACTTGAAGGATATCAGTCGACTCTGAAAAGATGTGCACATATACCAAGGTGGCCAACTTGTTCTGATGTGCTTAGAAGTTTCCTGGTGTTAGTGCTGGAAGCCTCACATTGTCAGGAATATCATTGGTTGTAGGTAAACCCGGAGGATTGCTCATCCTGGCACAAGGGCATTTGTTGTAGCATTCTTTGTAAGAGAAAAAAGACCCAAATCACTCAAAAGCCCATCAAATATGTGTTGTTTGAATAAAAATGGAACATCTGTATAAGGGTGTGCTCTGTAGGAGGTTGGAGAGATGGAGTGAAAGGGAGATGAACAAAGATGGTTGCTAGACATTTCTATGGAATGATTCCTAAGAGTTGTTACATGAAAGACAGAGAAAGGAAGGAAGGGTCAGAAGAGAATGTTCACTGTGCCACCATTTTATAAGACACTGAATGAAATATGAATACTTACAGTTTTAGGTATATTTTCAAACATAAAATGTTGTTTAACAAACAATTAAAATGACTATCAAAGGGGAAAGGATAAAACCAGTGAGGAGAAATATAAAAACCGGGTCTCTTTGAATATGCAACATTTTATGATTTTGACTTAGGAACCATCTAAATTTACAAGTGATATTGAATCAAGAAGAGAGAGAGTGTGTGTGTATAGATATGAATTGCTAGTAAATGTATACACATATATGAAGAAGACGAAGGAAAAGAAAGAAAACACCTCTGTAGATCTGTCCATATGATGAGTGCTGAGAATTGACCATCGGTATTAGAGATCTTGGAGGTCACTGGTGAACTTGACAAATACGCTTTTGTTGGAGTGGTGGAGATACAAAAACAAATGAATTGCTTTGAAGAGAAAATTGGAGGAGAGACAAGCACGGTAAGCATAGGCAACATTTTTGGAGATGTTTTTGTACCAGAGACAGCACGGAAATGAGGTAGTGGCTGTTCTGGGAGAGGGTATCAGGAAATATTTTTATGAGAGATAATAAAGCGTGTTTGTATGCTAATCAGAATGATCTTGTAAAGACAGGAAAAGTGATGATGTAGGCTAGATGAAAGGTAATTTCTGGAAAAATGTTTCTGAGCAGGTGACAAGTATGCTAGAAATTGGCCATTTCTGACAGATGTGTGACTTCTTATAAGAGGAATGTATGCATGTTTTCCCATCGACCTGGCCAAGAGATTCTCAGAAATGCCTTCCACCTGAGGCTCTTGTTAGTCAATTCTTATTCCTCCTCTTTCCATTTTCAGAGGTGTTCTACCTGCTTTGAGTTGTGAAGCCTCCCCCATCTTCTCCAGTAGATTGTATACACTTCAGATCTTGTTTGCACATCTGCTTCTTGGAGAACCTGGACTGAAGATACTTTCACACTTTGGAAGTATCTTCAGTAGCACTTTATTAAATAGGCATTGGATAAAATTTACCTTAATTTCTCTGTGAAAATCCAACATTTTATATGCTTGCTTTCTTTTCGGTTAGTTTGGTAAATTACATTTCCTAGAAAATTATCTATTTCGTTCTAAATTTTTAATTTGTTTATGCATAGGTGAACAAAATAGCCTTTTATGATTCTTTTAATTTCCTTGCTTATTGCATGTATTGTTTATTTGTGCATTCCTCACTTTTCCTGATTTGGTTAATTCGAAATTATCTATGTCGTTCTTAATAAAGAGATTGTTTTGAATTAATAATGCTATTGACATCTGCTCTTATCATTTCCTTCTTTTGTTTGTTGTGATTTTTTTCACATATTTTAAGCAAAATAAATCAAATATTTAAATTATTTATTTGCATTCTTTCACTTATATCCCATAAGTCTTGATATGTAAGTTTTAATGACTATTTTCTAAATGTTCTGCAATTTTGGTTAGTATTCCTTCTTTGACTTAACTGGTATATGAAAGCATTTAAAAGGTTTTAGTAGGTAAGGACCTTTTCTCTTTGATCTTATTATTGATGTCTAGATGTATTCTCATCAGGGAATGGTATATCACCTGTCCTATTTCTGCATTTGTATAGTTTGTTGGGACTTTTTTTGTGACTAACATATTACTGGTTTTTAAAAATATTTTAAGAATTTTCAGAATGGGTGTTTAAAAAGAACTTGTATTCTCTTCTTTAGTACTATAATATTTGGTTTACTTTTTTACCATTTAAAACTATAAAATGCCTTTCTTTGTCTCCTTTAAAACTTATGATCTGAATTTCACTTAAACTGATATATTAAGACTAGTACCCCGATTCCTTTTTTGTTTGCATTTATTTTTGTAACTTTGCCATTCATTTATTTGTTAATTTTGTGGAGCCTCAGTCGAACAGAACTGTTCAAACATAATTATTGGCTGATGATGCATATTCACCACTTGTTCATGTTTGGACTTCATTTTTACTTGTTCATTACATAATGAACACCCAACCCCAGAAGACATCTGTAAAAGTAGCTTACTGTTCAGAAGCTCCTTCTCTATTGCATTCCCCTGCTGCCACCACTCCCCTCTACCTTGAGGTATCCACTATCCTGAATTTGGTATTTATCACACTCTTTAAACACAGTAGTTTAAATATATATTATTTAGTCTTGATAAATTTTGAACTTCTTGAAAGGGGTATTATGCTATTTGAGGTTGTGGATACAGGGAAACATGAACAAATTGTGAGCCACTGTTAACATTCTACCATAGGTCAGTCGGTCACATGGGATGTAAACATAAGCTTCGCTGAAGTATTGTGTTTGAATAATGGATTTACAGTCAGCCTGAATTATTTAAGCTCTTTCATGTTACAAGATGCAGAGGCTCACTCAGATAAGTTGTTATTGGAATTTTATTATAAAAATTTTGGGTTGAGAAAAGGTGATGTAGTGACAACATCTGCTTAGAAGCACTGGTATATTATTGGAAGATAATTCTGGGTAAGACAAATCACTAGTAAGTGATGTTATTTTCCCTTCTCTAGTTCTCTGACACTTTTGTGATTTAGCTGTTGTTTTCTTGTTACTGTCAATCAACTGGTTACAGTTTGGAGTGATATCTTGATGAGTTCCAAGATTCACCAGGTATGGTAAGGATTAATATCAGGCGGAGCCTTAGTACCTTATAACCCTTGGCTATTGGTACATTTATAGGTGGCTATTACTGAGTCAGATCTTCATCACTAATTCAGGTCAGCCCAGAGGGCCATTTGAATAGATACTTTTGTGGGTGGAATGACATTTGGATGACATTAACCAATATTAATATTCTTCTCTATCCTTCCCCTAACTCTCCCACATTCTTTTGATCCCCTTGAGTCCATTGAGTTTAGTAAGGCATTTAATTATTTGCCCCAGGGAAGGTAGGGCAGAAAAGAGTTCAGAAACAACAAAAGAATCAATTGAGTTTTTAAAGCTCTTTAACATACATAGGGTTTTAAAGGCACAGGCTCTTGATTTTAAAGAGAGTTTTTCGAGAGAGAAAAAAGAAGTTTTGTTGTTTTGTTTTACACCCAGAAGCTTTGCACCAGATAACAAAAGTGAAGGGCCAAAATAAAAGAAGAATTTAAATTTATTTCAGAGTCATGGATGAGAGTAAAGATGAAGGGCGAGGATACTTCATCCTCTGAAAAGAGCCTGAAACCCAGTGGTGTGAGGGTTAGAGTGAGAGTATAAATGTATTCAGGGGAAGATTAGTGGGGCACAGAGAAGGAGACAGAGCTGGCATTTGCACACTGCCATCTAGTCCTAGTTCCCCTCCTCATGATCACACACCAACAGCAGCTAGTCAGCATTCAGTAGGTCCCAGGGGACCATCCTCCCTTTTAATGATCCAGAAATGATAAAACATCCAGGCAAGTTTTGTAGGGGTCTTAGAACTTTCAGAGGAGCCCTTCTCCCATCTCTATGGGGAGGCGCTGAGGGAAACAGGACTCTGCTTTCCTGAAAAGACCAGGAAAGTGGTGAAGCTCTATAACAAGTGAAAACAAGAGTGAATTTGTACAGGACAGGCTTTGGAATCTTGTAGATGTCTTTGCAACAACCAGAACCACCCCAAGTAAACATTAGCATGATACTCATGCCTGCAGATCCTAGGTTTCCTCAAATATAATATAATGTAGAATGTTTATAATCATGCTTACCTCCGGTTTTTGGTTATATTTGAAATATATAGAACTGTTTCAGACACAAGGAAAGGATTATTCCAGGCAGCCATTTTTAACTTACTGGCTCTTTTTTGCTGTTTGTTTATAACTCACTAGAGGCACTGTACTTCACTTTTTAAAAATAAATACATCTTAGAATTTGTACATTCTTTTGTACTTAGATGATTTTTAACTGTTCAAGTCAAAAAATTTAGCCCCAACTAGTTTCTTATGAAGACTTTGCTGGTAAAACATAATCTCCAATTGCCTTATACATTTTCTTGATAAATTGCTTTTTTCCCCCAGGGAATTTGTACAGTATGATTCGGTATTTGAAATTAGAAATACAATAAAACTTTCATAATATAAACGTTTTCATAGAGATACAGAAGACACACCAATGTGTTCAATTAAAATATATAAAGTTTCCATACATGAGAGAATTGATAGCAGCAAAAAAAAAAAAAAAGATTTTCCTTCTCTTTTCCATGAACTCTATTAGCAGAGCACAAAACATTCTATACTCCCCAACCCCATGGACTGTTTTACCCCAGGTAATCATTGAAATTGGCTGTTAAATTGTGCACAACTTAAATAATATGTAACATCTTTCTTTACCTTTGCACACACTGGAGATTTAATTTTAAAAAGAAACATTAAAAAACTTAAATAAAATATACTACTAATCCATATGCTAAAATAAGGACTTTTTATTTATTTTTTTTTTAAGATTTTTTTATTTATTCATTTGACACACAGAGAGAGATTACAAGTAGGCAGAGAGGCAGGCAGAGAGAGAGGAGAGAGGAGGAAGCAGGCTCCCCGCCGAGCAGAGAGCCCGATGTGGGCCTCGATCCCAGGACCCTGGGATCATGACCTGAGCCGAAGGCAGCGGCTTTAACCCACTGAGCCACCCAGGCGCCCAAATAAGGACTTTTTAAAAAGAAATTGAGATTCTAGTTAGTTAACAACACAGAATGTAGTATTGGTTTCAGGTGCAGAATTTAGTGATTCATCACTTACATATAACACCCAGGGCTCATCCCAACAAGTGCCCTCCTTAATGCCCATCACCCATTTAGCCCATCCCCCCATCTACCTCCCCTCCTGCAACCCTCAGCTTGTTCTCTTTAGTTAAGAGTCTCTTTTGGTTTGCCTCCCCTCTCTATTTCTATCTTATTTTTTTTCCCTTCCCCTAGGTTCCTCTGTTTGGTTCCTTAAATCCCACATATGAGTGAAATCATATGATATTTGTCTTTCTCTTACTTATTTCCCTTAGCATAATATACTCTAGCTCCATCCACATTGCAAAATGGCAAGATTTCCTTCTTTTTGATTGCCGAGTAATATTCTGTTGTATTTATACACCACATTTTTCTTTATCCATTCATCAGTCAGTGGACATTTGGGCTCTTTCCATAATTTGGCTATTGCTGATAGTGCTACTATAAACATTGGGGTGCACATGCCCCTTTGAATCAGCACTTTTATATCCTTTGAAATTAGGATCCTTTTGCATCCAATTGTAGTAGCACAATTGCTGGGTTGGAGGGTAGTCATATTTTTAACTTTTTGAGGAACCTCCATATTGTTTTCCAGTTACTGCCCCAGTTTCCCTTCCCACCAACAATGTAAAAGGGTACCCCTTTCTTCACATCCTCACCAATAGCTATTATTCCTTGAATTGTCAATTTTAGCCATTCTGACAGGTGTGAGGTGGTAGGTATCTCATTGTGGATTTGATTTGTATTTCCCTGATGATGAGTGATGTTGAGCATCTTTTCATGTGTCTATAGCCATTTGTGTGTTTTCTTTGGAGAAGGGTCTGTTCATGTCTTCTGCCCATTTCTTAACTGGATTATTTGTTTTTTGGGTGTTGAGTTTGATGAGTTCTTTATGGATTTTGGATATTAGTCCTTTATCCAATATGTCATTTGCAAATATCTTCTCCCATTCTGTCAGTTGCCTTTTAGTTTTGATTGTTTCATTTGCTTAACGTTACATTACATTCCTAATAATCAGCAGAGAAAACTTTTTATTATTTGTTGATTTGATCAAGAGTGATATTGATCAAGAGTGCATGGGCATGTGTGGGGGAACGGCAGAGGGAGAGAATCTCGAGCAGACTCTCCACTGAGTGGGGAGACTGACACAGGGCTCAGTCTCATGACCCATGAGATCATGACCTGAGCTGAGCCAAGAATCTGAGGCTTAACTGAGTGAGCCACCCAGGCAACCTTGTAGAGAATACTTTTAAAAACATTACTGACATAAGCATTACATTGTGCCATAGGCACAATTCTAGGTTCAGTTGAGTTCCCTTTTTTTAAAGACTACCTAATAAACTCATAATTCTTGGATGTTTAATCAAATAAATTCTGTAGGTGAAGTGTGGGGAGCAAGTGGACATAATGCCAAGTAAATATTGATAGCACGTGGTTGTCGGGAAGACCTAACTGATCACAGAGACCTATATGGCGGCTTGCTCTGATGACCCCCAAGGATGGGAAGACAAGTGATTTTTAGGGCCAAAGAGGAAAGAAAATCAATCTGAAGAAGAATGGAAAAATAATAAAGAGGTGGGAAAGTAAAAAGAGAAAGGACAAGACTGAAGCCAACAGAGGAAAACATACTGTGTGAGGGTATGGGGTGAGGATATAGGCTGGCTGGGTGACTGGAGAGAGAAGGGGAACTGAGTAATATGAAATTATGATATGAAAACTTCCTTTCACTTATACATTGCTTTGTCATTCTCACAATAACTCTTTAAGACAGAGGAGCTGGGGGCTAATAATACTAACTGTATTAGTTCTTGCCACCTAGCCAAAACATTGACAATTTCAGTGAGGGCCACCTGGGTGGCTCAGTCGTTAAGCATCTGCCTTCAGCTCAGGTCATGATCCCAGAGTCCTGGGATGGAGCCCCACATCAGGCTTGGTGGGAAGCCTGCTTCTCCCTCTCCCACTCCCCCTGCTGGTGTTCCCTCTCTCGCTGTGTCTCTCTCTGTCAAATAAATAAAATCTTAAAAAAAAAAAGACAGAGGAGCTGTAATTTGTTCGTTTTATAGATAAGGCAACTGAAGTCATAGACAAGTGATACAGTGGAAACAAGTATACACGGTGCTGACGTTGGGACTAAAAGTGGGAGTAGTAGAATTCTAGATTAGTACTCTATGAGGCAGGGTTTTCCCCTCCTTTATGGATAGCAGTACAAATCGTAGTATTCAGTTGCATTCAAAATATTGCAATGAAACCTAAAGGTAGGCTCTGTTAGTGTCTGTACACATTAAGAGAGAAAATGTGAGATTTCTACATCTTGGAAGAGTTCAAAATGTGCAAAAAAAATTACCATTAAGAATATAGTATTTTCAGGGCACCTGGGTGGCTCAGTCCATTAAGCATCTGACTTTTTTTTTTTAAAGATTTTATTTATTTATTTGACACAGAGAGAGAGATTACAAGTAGGCAGAGAGGCAGGCAGAGAGACAGGGAGAGGAGGAAGCAGGCTCCCTGCCGAGCAGAGAGCCCGATGCGGGCCTCGATCCCAGGACGCTGAGATCATGACCTGAGCCGAAAGCAGAGGCTTTAACCCACTGAGCCACCCAGGCGCCCTAGCATCTGACTTTTGATTTTGGCTCAGGTCACGATCTCAGGATTATGAGATTGAGCCCCAATGTGGGGCTCCATGCTGGGTGTGGAAACTGCTTAGGATTCTCTCTCCCTCATCCTGTGCCCCTCCCCTCCTTTCTCCTTCTCTGGAAAAAAAAAAAGTACAGTATTTCCAAGACCTTATTTTACTACAGTGGGGAAAATTACTCAACTTAAGTTCTGGGGACCAGTGGAATGTTCTTTGTCAGGAGATTTTACTTGTGAGACTACTTATACACGAGAAGATTATGGGTGCCTTTCTGTCTCCATACTCACTAAAGACATAAAATATTTTATGTGAGCCAATCCAATTGCATGTGCTATATGGATTGTTTGTGGGGATACTCTGGTATTTTAAAGTTCCCTGTGGCATTAGTAAGTTTAATATTTCTAATGAAAAGCATTAAGCTAACCACAAAGTTGTAGGAAAAAAAGAAGGTGAATATTTCCAAAATTGAACAGCATAATATTTTCCCCCTACAAGTGTTGTTCAAAATGGTTCCTTGGTCAAATTCATTCCTATCATTCCTATGAGGTACAAATAAATCCAGTGCTAGTAATTTGGAGCTCAATTCAAGAAAGAAAAATACTATATGTGTTATTTTCTGTTTAGTTATAATAAAATTATTTAGTTATAAAATTATTTAGTTATAATAAAATTCCTTGGTAACACGAGAATAAGAGTCCATTACATAATATATATGGTGTATATAAAGAAGAGTATCTAAATATTTGATAAACATCCCATTTTTGGAATACACTTAGACCATATGAATCAGTTTTCTCCCTGCATACAGTAGAATGTTCAAGAGGAAGATCTCTAGAGTTCTAAAATACTTACTATTTTTTTTTGGTACACTAACTGTGTTACCACAGAAGCTGGGCTTTGAAGGGCAAATCAGTGACCAAGAAAAGATCCTTGCTCTTGAAATCTTTTTGCTTTCACTATCTGGCATCAGGATTTTCCTCAAGTATTATCTGAGAGAAGGAACAGGGCAAAGTGACTCAACCTCTAACCAAATCCATTTTTCTCTCTCTCTCCCTCCTTTATATCCTGTCTCACTACTTCTTTCATTGACAGCTTTAAGGAAAACAAGACAGACACTTTTGAAAAGAAAAATCACCCAGTTCTTGGGTTCAACTACTTACTAGGAATGACTCTAGGAAATTTACTTAATTTCTCTAATCCTCACTGACTTTTGTGAAATGGAGATAGTAACAGAACCTGTGTTGTGGAATGTTCGTGAAGATTGAATGAAATAAGCCGGTAAAGTCTTATCACAGTGTCTGTGGCATAGTAAACTCTCAAGAAACCTTCCCTATTATTATTAGGGAAAAGCTGTTGTCAATCACTCTATGTGTATTTAGAGATTTAATTGATCTGCCCTGTTTATGAGCTTTTTCCCTGAAACAATGGACTATTTTACTTTTCTGCTACCTAAAAAGTAGTGGGAAACAAAAGTTGTGCCTGGAGTTAATTTCAGATGAAAATGTGTTACTCGGGCGCCTGGGTGGCTCAGTGGGTTAAAGCCTCTGCTTTCGGCTCAGGTCATGATCCCAGCGTCCTGGGATCGAGGCCCACATCGGGCTCTCTGCTCAGCAGGGAGCCTGCTTCCTCCTCTCCCTGTCTCTCTGCCTGCCTCTCTGCCTACTTGTAATTTCTCTCTGTGTGTCAAATAAATAAATAAAATCTTTAAAAAAAAAAAAGAAAGAAAATGTGTTACTCAAGTGGTCTTCAGCTGAACTGACCTCTGACATCACAGAGATGTTGTATCAGAGGCCATTTCATCCTGGACCACTCAGAGAATCCACGGTGGGCTTCAGAGCATCTAGCCTCACTTAGAGGCCACGAGAAGGATTTTTACAATGTTAATGATTGTGGTGTACCATTAACGAACCTGGGAATAGAATCCCAGATGTTTTCAATGTTAGTGTAACCGCAGTACAATGAAATATCTAGGGGAGAAACTGGGGCTGGCTTGTTTCTTTCTTTCTTTCTTTTTTTTTTTTTTTTAAAGATTTTATTTATTTATTTATTTGACACACAGAGAGAGATTAGATCACAAGTAGGCAGAGAGGCAGGCAGAGAGAGAGGAGGAAGAAGGCTCCCCGCTGAGCAGGGAGCCAATGTGGGCCTGGATGCCAGGACGCTGAGATCACGACCTGAGCCAAAGGCAGAGGCTTTAACCCACTGAGCCACCCAGGCGCCCGGGGCTGGCTTGTTTCTTATAGATTCTAATCAATACACCTGGAGAAGTATGACATATTTTGGGCTAGATTTAAATAGATTCTGGAATGAATACTCAAGACAAACATTATTCTTCTCACTTAAATTTTGTTGGATTTTGGTAAAATTTGGCTCGCTGGTGTGCTGGATGCGTTAAATCAAGGCACTGCACTTCGGAATTCATATGCTACAAATAGGTAATTTATCTTCTTCCGAAGCACAAGTGCATTTAGTTATATGACTGTAAGAGTCTTTTTTTAAATGGAACCAGTTTGATAAATTTTTCATCCACCCAAGGGCTCTGATTTCTATTTGAATAAAATTCTAAGTTATCTAGACATCAGCAACTTAACCCTAGAGCTTAATTCCACCACTTTTTAAAATTCTCCTTGCTGAGGTCAAAAAGAATTTAGAAAAGTAGCTTTTATGAAAAGTCTAGTGACTGGCAACATTTCTTTGTCTTTTGACCATGGTGAAGACTCATATTGCCCAATCACTGGGGAAAGATATTTAAGAAAATTGTCTTCATTTTGTTTCCTTTTCCTTTATTTGCATTTCTGCCTCCAGCCTCCATCCTTAGACCTGACTAAATTCATCTTCCTATTCTGATAGAGAAGGACATGATATATACATATTCACACATGTCATACATATACTAATATATATGTATTTTTCAATTGATAGGCCTTTTTCTTTACATATTTTCTTCCCCTAACTTCCAATGATTTCCCTCCACTTACATTTAAAGCAAGTTTTCACAGATAACTAAAAAGATACTTGCTATCTTTAGAGATGCTCTCATGTAGCTTTTCTTTTTGGTTAACATGAAAAAACAAATGAGGAATTTTGATTGTGTGATAGCCACTATAAAGAAAATAATCTATGAATTCTTATGGCTTTTGTAGAATATTTTCACTGTATGGCAGTGGATGGAGGTGGAGGTGGGGAACTTCATAGGGAAACCACTCAAATAGATAGAAAGATAAAAATAACCTCAGTGTGAAATCACCCTTAGCACTTCAGTCAAATTGGATTTCAATTCTCAATGTGTTTGTGTGGTCTAGGGAACTGATGTTGATAAAGAGAGAGACATCTCTCAGTGGGAAAACCGTTGTTTTCTATGACTTTAGTTCATGTTTCAACTGAACTATGCAAATGGATATTTATGATTGAATAAATGCTACTTGATATTATTAAATTCATACTCTCATAATACACTTTATTAAGTTGATTTGCAAAATGCTTCCTCAAATCTGTATTAACATAGCAGGTTTATATTTATTTAAAAAAATATCATTTTGCCCTTTAGTGTAGTTATGTAAACTTTTTTTCCTTTTAAAATTAAATATAAGATTGGGCATCAGTAAAGAAAAGTTTAAAACTTTGAAAACATGCCTCCCTTTCTACTGGTTCCTTCTCTATTGTATGAATTTCAATTTTGAAATGAACATTTAGAGACACTAATAAGGTTGATATTGAATGAGTTCATATGTTCTTTGAAACTTCTTACTTTTTTTTTGCATTTAGTACTAGGTTAAAGATGCATCCAAAGATAGGGATCTGGAAATATTGACTCATTTTGATATTTGCCTGAACACTTTTAGAGGTAGCATTCTTTTTTTTTTTAATGTAATCTGCTTTTCATTTGTCTAATAATAGCTTATGTGCTCTTCTGCTCAGTACTTAACTGTGGTGTCAGGCTAAGCTGAGTCTCACATAGGTCTCATTATTCAATACTTCACATTTTATCATATTATCTTTGCTCGTTGTACTTCACTGATTCCCCTGAAAATAGTTTAACAGCATTTTCCTACTCTCTCCCAAATTAAGGTCTCATTTATTCCTTGCTTCATTGTGATTTCTCCTCCCTCAGAAATAACCCCTTAACTTATTATTATCATGTCTCAGCAGAAATCAAGGCTTAAAAAGGGAAAGCTCACACAGAACCTCAGTTCTAAATGCTTATCTCTGTCCCCCAACCTGTGGGTAATTTGATCTTAAAATAAGAAGCTGGGTGCTTTTACTGACTGACTTAAAGTGTGATGGGTATCTCAAACCTTTATTTTATTTAATTTTTCCAGTAAAATGATGCTATCCTAATTTGTTTGCCCATGTAGAGGTTCGTGTGTGACTTTGAACAGACATTAGATGGGTCATTCATTCTCAGCCCCATGTTGTTTGCTAGGCCACCTGGGCTATTAAATAGGATAATGTTAAAACCACAACAATGGCCCCTGATTAATCTGCTTATTCTAAATGAGCTGTTTGGATATCTGGGAAATGATGTCACTCAAATTCTACTTCACTTCAAGCTGTGTTTTCTATAAATATGAATGCCCCTCAGTTGCCTTAGTAGCCCAATAAATTTATATTAATTCCAAATTCATAGAACAGTGGCTCTCAAAGTATGGCCTCTAGACCAGCAACATCAGGGTACCTACTAGAAAGGGATATTCTCAGATTCCAACCCCTGACTTCCTGAGTCAGAAACTCTGGGGGTGGGGTCAGACCATTTGTGTTTAACAAGCCCTCCATGTTTGAGAATCACTGCGAGGTGTTATGCTTCTTGTTATCTACTTTGCATAGTGTGGTATCTATAGAGATTAGGAGCTCAATATTACATACAATGGAAAATTACAATGATGACTTCAATTCTTCCTTCTTCCCTTATATTCATGCCCTTTTCCATGAGACTTTGCAGTTCCTCTTGATAAGACGCATATTCTATTTTCTCATCTCTTGAATCTGTATTGATTTTATGGCTCACTCCACTCCATAGTATATGGCAAAAGTGACTGCTTACCAGCCTTGAGCTTAGGCCTCCAGAGCTCTTGCATATTCCACTTACTGTCTTTTGTAACTTAGCCATTGCCATAAGAATGTGCCTGGAATAACTAGATGATGAAAGACATGTAGACTCAGTGGAGTTTTTCCAGCCATTTGAGCTAAGACAGCTGAGGTCAACCAGCAGCCAACTGATCCTCAGGCAAGGTCAGTACATAACTCCAGACATGCAAATAATAAGCTCTTACTACTGTTGACCTCTGATGTTTGGTGATGTTTAGCATGAAATGTTATTGTGTATGGCAAGAGCTAACTGTTATCTATGTACAGTTAATTAAGAAATTTAAATTTCTACAATTATTTGGCCAGTCTTCCCTAGACTTTGACCAAATATCTGCTCCTTACTGCCTCCAGCTGACAGGGTCTGAGCTAAACTTGCATGCAAGATTTACAGGTAATTTTTGCAGTACCCTTCCTGGAACTCCCTGGGATAAAATTCTTCCATTTCAGAGTCAGATTGATGTCAGCAGATTGCCATCTTACAGAATGGGCTGTTTTAAACTCACAAAAGACATGAAGACAATATATCTAACTCAATATTATTTTGACATTCTCAGTAATCTGAAAATATCAGAACATAATTCATAGAGAAGCAACACAAGCCAAGCATCATGGAATAGGAAACTTCCTCACTTAAGTTTACATCAAGAGCAGTATCTCATATTTTAAGAACCCTTGGCCTATCATTTTGTTGAGGGGTGAGTTGGGATTTGGCTATAATTCTTTAGTTAACTTTAAAGATAGGTGATGATTTTTAAATTCAGTCCTCTGTGTCTTAGCTTTCATCCACTTGGCTTTTATTTCTTGGACTCCTTACAGTCAAAGCTACTGAACTGAAATCTGTCTTCTTTCTGAATAATACTTTTCAAATTACAACAATGACATATCCTGAATAGTACCTTATGAAGCAGGCAGAAGAACATTTTATCCAACTTTCACCTCACATCAGAGAGACATCTATTTTCTAATTAAACTCTACATTTATCTTTTTTAAGATTGACAGAGCTCGTCATTACAGATTGAATATTTATTATGAAATTGTATCAATTTCTACAGTTTTGAGAGCACCAAGTACAGGGCATTGCACATAAGTATGTTTTGATGATAATTTAAATCCCATTGTTCTTTTTTTCTTAAATTTGAATTACTTGCTAAATGGTATGCTAATTGCCTTAAAGAGTTCTTGCGGCTTCTAAAGGCACAGAACTTTCTTCTAAGTTGCAGTGGGAATCCTAAGAAAAGCAAGCTCATTGCTAGGCAATAGTTCTCAGTCTTTGGGGGTGTAAAGCAACCTCTCAGATGGCTAAAATTTCAGATTCCATGACCTCCTTTCGAGAGATTATGATTTATTAAGAATCTAGAAATTCTGTGGGACCTGCATCTGTAACCATTGACATAGGTATTTCTTACACATTAACATTTTTTATTCCTCAGTTTCTGATATAGCTGTTCCAGGATCCACACTTTAAAAATTACTAGTATATTGCAAATAGCTATTTGGATTCCCACATTTTTATAACAGAACAATCATATACTTAAAAAAAATTGAATCATAGTCTTAACAACATGATGTAGTACCTTACATAAGATAACCTAAATAATATGGGGAGGGTTTGTGCATTGGTGAATGCTGTGAAAGATGTAAACCTGATGATTCACAGACCTGTACCCCTGGGGCAAAGAATAATAAAAAAAAGATAACCTAAATAATATAAATGAGATCATCAACAATTTTAGGAAAATGATGATGCAGTTCACAATATGTTTACAATTTCGTGTCTCTCAAAGTAGGTATGTCCAATAACATAATATATGTGAAACCACTTGTAAGTTGTAAAGTTCTTTACAAATGTAAGAAACATTCTTTTGAACCTGTAGAACAGAACCTTAGAAGGAATTTCTTTATCATTAAAATTTTTGATCTATGGGTGCTGTTGACGTGAGCAAGGCACAGGTGGTGGTGATGCAAGTAAGATATTGAATGTCAATAATTCTGAAAAGTATTAACAGAATGCCTTTCTAAGTTATGTGTCAGGGTGGATCTGAGATAGCTGTGAAATGATGAATAGCCTGAGGCATTTACTTTCAAAAGATCCTGAAAGCATTATACCAAATATTGTTGAGAAACCTTGATACCCAGCTATCTCTTGGGTGACAAGGACTGAACTGTCTATGAAGAACATCAAGAAAAAAGGTTATATCATATGAAAAGAAAATCTACAGAAACCAATATCATATTAGGTGGCTAATATAAACTGAGTTTGGGATGATGTACATGAAAATACTTTGAACGCTATGCAATGCTAAAAAAAATGGTGATGGGCTATGATTATTATCACATTCAAAGGCTTCACCTAAGATTTGGACTACTTGCCTTTATCTTAGAAGATATCCAGTAGAGCTACCCTATTACTGATAGCTGTGGCATTCTGGGAAGTCGGCCCCTCCAGAATTATTTTCTTGTATTTATAGGAATGTGTCACTGTTTAATACTGAGGCTGATTCTCAGTATACCCTTAAAGCATGCTGGAACATCCAATGTTTCTCAAGTCTCAAAGTAAGGGATAAGGAGGCAATCATCTACCTAGGGTCATGGCCCACATTTTTTTTCTTGGGCTGATATCATTTTGGCTTGGGTAGAAGACAGTCCTAGGTAAAATCAGACAAATGTACCAAATGTCTTAAGTGCTTTCAAATTTTATAATTCTCCAATTCTACCAGCTAGAATGAACATTTAAAAAAATATGAAACATGAGGTTCTTAACATTTCTATTCCTTACATTGATGCTTAATACCACCAGAGTGTTAGATGAAACTTTGAAGTGACTATAACAGAGAAGAGAAGCCTCACTGTATGGTTTGGGGAACTTGTTTCCTAAACCAGATTCTCTTAAATGGTAGAATGCAGCCACGAGGTAAACGATTAAAATCTTTAATTTTTTTTTAAATTCAAATAGCCAACACAGAGTACATCATTAGTTTCAGATGTAGTGTTCAATAATTTATCAGTTATTATATAACACCCAGTGCTCATCACTTCACATGCCCTCCTTAATCTTATCACTAAAGGTAATTACAATAAAACGAGAGAAAATATTACCAGTATAAAAGGTAAGGCTATGGAAATAGGTAGGATAGACTGGATTATCTAGCATTTCTTTTTTGTCTTTAGCTCATGAAGTTAATAGGAACAATGTACATTTGAGTGTAAATATATGACATTGGCTTAAATTATGTCACTCTTTAATACATGGAAACTAGATCCAAATTTTGTGTCTCCAATTTTCCTGTAATTTTATTCACTCAACAGATATTCATTTAGTGCCTATCACTAGTAGATACTGGAGAGATATAGCCAAGAACAAGACATTAGCAAGTGGTACCAATATGAGGAATTGCACTCCAAGACATTATTCTGCATCCGATGCTAAAGAATAATAATAGTAGTTGTGCAGGTAAACACCAGCAACATCAGAATTTTGGGTATGAGTGTGTGATACTCAGCATCATAACAGAAGTGTGCTAGTATACACTGGTTCTGAGGCTTGAGCGTGTGACTTACGTTGTCCAATGGGACACTAGCAAAGAGGACACAAGCAGAGGTTTGAAAGGTGCTTGCCCACTGGGGCTTGTCCTCTCTTGTTGCTCTTTGGAACCCTGAGTATACAGTGTAGAGAAACTGGCTAGTCTTTTGGAAGGTGAGACACCATGTGAAGAAGACTGTTAGAGAGATGAGCTGTCTTAGCTGAGGCCCAAAACATGAACTAGCCTGACAGCTGCCAGAAATGTGAATGAGGTCATTGTAGACGATCCAATTTCAGTTTTATCAGAGCCTCTAGCTGATTGCAGAGATCAGGTGAGCTGGCCTAAATCAGAACTGCCCAGCGGATGTGCAGAATTTTGAGAAACAGTAAATGCTTATTGTTTTAAGTCACCAAGTTTTGGTTTGTTATGCAGCAAAGGTAACTGATATAGGATATCCACATGCATAAGAATGAAATTGGACCCTGAATTCACACGATCTATAGAAATTAACTCAAAATGGAAAACAACCTAAATGTAAATGCTGAAACTATAAAACTCTTAGAAGGAAAAATGGTGTAAATCTTTGTATCCTTAGATTAGGCAATGGTTTCTTAGATATGGCATCAAAAGCATGAACAACATGGGGCACCTGGGTGGCTCAGTTGGTTAAGCATCCAACCCTTAGTCTCAGCTCAGATCTGATCTCAGGGTCATGAGTTCAGGCCCCACACTGGGCTGCATGCTGGATGTGGAGCATACTTAAAACATGCACACACACAAAAGCAACAAGAGAAAAAATAGATAAACTTGGAATCCCAAATATGAGGAAATGTACTTTTTCTGGGGACCATTACTGCACAGTCTAGCCCAGCCACTTACTGGGTATGTGACATTGGGCAATCACTTACCCCACTAAGCTTAATTTTCATTATCTGTAACATAGAGATACTATTTATATCATACAAGTCTTATAAAGATTAATGATTATATTTTAAATTCTTCACATACATTTCAGCTTATACCATTGCCTCTAAGAAACCCACATATTTATTCCCTGGTTTTTGCTTACTCTATGTTCTTTATAAGTTGTGTAGGTGCTACCTGTGCCTGATCGTCAAAATTGAAGAAATCAAGATACTCGGTTTATAGTTATTATAATTATTATACTAGTTATAGTCATTATTTTTAGATATTCTTGGATCTTATTTATAGTTTTCTAAAATGGCTGTGCCAGGGTAAGTAACAGTATGGTTGATGCCTGAATTAGAATATATTATATTCTGTGAATATAATTATAGATTCTAGAATATATATAGATTATATATAATATATTAATATACATTAGCATATAAATATATATGCTAATGTATATTAATATGTATAGATTATAGAATATATAATAGAATATATTATATTGTGTGAACTGGTAACACTAAGCAAGTTTATACAAAAAATCCTTAAATTTTTAAATAATATGTAATTCATATGTGTTACATATTTAATACACAAGTATCATAAAATGAGAACAACTTAACTCCGTCTTACTTTTGATAATTTATAAAACAGGATCAGAAATTAATATCAATTTCTATATAAATAGCAAATCCATTCAGTTCATTAGTGTGAGAAGAAACTAAGACCTACATTTTAAAGACTCTGTTTTCTGTTAGAGTAGATAAAAGGGGGATGATGTTTAGAAGAGCTTAGTGGGAAAGGTCGGTTTCTGAAAGCCAGTTGAGGTAAAGAGGAGCTAGATATCTCTGATAACTTTAGCAGAAACAAAGCAGTCAGAGAAAATCCCCAGCCATAAATTAAATTATAATACTTGGACCTTGGAAAGGGATCTTGCAGGAGCAAACCATATAGAGATGGATAACTCAAGGAACTTTGTTTATCACACGGATTGATAGAAGATGTTGAGTGACATATTATATTTTTGTGTCCCTACCATTTTAATTGAACAGCTTTGTCATGGTAATTGGAATTATGGTGAGGGTGTGAGAGAACAAGTTTAGAATAATACATTTTCTTGCCTTAGAGTTTAGGTCACTTTCATTTGAGTGCAATTGTGCCTGATATCTTGAATATGAACTGTGTCAAGGCGAGACAGCATAGGACTGTTGCAAATTCATTTGGATATTTGACACTTTGCTGGGTCCATGCTCTGATGCTTTTCTCTCAAGGAGCTGGGCCAGCAAATGATGACAACAGTGGGAGGAAGAAGAGTGAATCTTAAGCAGGCTCCACACCCAGCCCAGAGTCCAACATGAGGCTCCATCTCACAATCATGGGGCCATGATCTGAGCCAAAATCAAGAATCAGACGCTTAACCCACTGAGGCACCCCGGCACCCCAAAAAGAGTCTTTAATGAATGGCAGATATGAGGAAAAAATTGGTGTAATCGTAAGTTAAAACACCTGGTAGCAACTTACTAACGACAGCACATTGAAGATACTTGAGCATTTTCTAGTGATTCATATTCTTTAAATTTTTAAATTGGTATACACATCAAAGATATTCCTGACATGCATATGCAAATTTTATTTTATGTTTTAACTATTTAGAAAAAGGGATAAGTAAAGTCCCTGGAGGTTCTATTGGATCTGCTAAGTCTTTACTCTTTGAGGAAAGAAGTGACACTTAGAGCCATTGGCCTTGACTTTTAGAAGCAAGGCCCCCAAGTATCTGAGGGAGGTTTGCTAGAGATTTAACAATTTTGATGGTATAAAAACATTCTGGGAAAAGAATGAAGAGGGAGCATCCTGAACACAATTACATGGTACTGTTATTTTTCACAGAGAATAATGTAGAACGAGCAGGTCGTTCTTGGCTCCTATCCACATCAGTTTGGTTGAATTGCTACAGTCACGAAAGATGCCCATTTAAAGACTGTTCCTCTGTAAAGAGGTATAATGCTACCCCCAAAGAGAATATTCTGGCAAGGTTTCTGTAAATTCAATAATGAGTGCCTAGTGAATTGCAGGAGTTATTTGTAAAGTGGTTAGAATACTGTAGCTCTAATATTGGGAGAGGTTAGACATTTCTTATCTGGCACTGACACCCGAACTACTTAATCAGCCACTAGTGAGTCATAGTAAGTTTTACAATTGTTGCATTAAAGGTTAAACATAATTGGTTATAGTCTAACTTTCTTACCCACTACAGTAGCTCCTGCTATAACTTTAGCTATAACAGAGCCTTTCAAATTCATGATCTCAGCTCTAATTTAGTGTTTCAATGGGTAATTTCAAGTTGTTATGAATAAGAATGTTAATGTGTCTATAAAATTTTCTTGACAAAAAATATTACCTGGGAGGGTCATAGTACAATTAACTAAATATGCCTCATTGGTACATAGTTAATTTTAGTACTTTTGTTTATGAAGAATGTTTCAGGGACACAAAGTTTTTGGAGGCAGAATCCTGCTGTGCTTCTCTCATTGTCCTTGGTGTTATGGTTCTGACCATGTGACCCCTGTGGATAGGATTGATTCCTGGGATTTGTCATTTCTTGTTCATGGCATTCGTAGGTTGCTCTGGATTTTTGGTCAGAAGGAGTTGCTTGGTTGTTGTCTCTATTAGCTGAGGTAGGTCATGCCATTTCAGAGAGTCAAGAATTATTATTTTTCAGCTCTATATAATATTGTACTGAACACTTGAAATCATTTTCAAAGACAAGGAAAAAAAACTTACAAGAAGTCTGTTCTTGATTGTCTTATGATTTAACTTAGGGACATAAAATGCAGACCAGAGGCTTACTCTTACACGCATGCCCCCCTCAGTTTTTATCTCAGGAACGTACACTTTGAATCTGGGGCCCACCCTGCGGGGGGGGGGATGATATAATACAAATATAGTATCTAATACAATCTGTGCAGCAGAATCTGTGGGATGGAGTAGGAGAGGTTATAGAAGAGGACTGTATAGACCAGGGAGGTCTGCCATATATAGTAGATATGGCTCTTTATCGTGTTAAAACGTTATCAGCTACACCCATAAGAAGTGAAATACAAGTTCAGATTATAAGAGATCTTTTTCTCATTTATCAGCTTGGCAAAAATAAAATGATTGGATTAGTGTTGGCAGGGGTGTATAATTGGGCACCCCTTTACATTGCTCGTAATGGTTTAAATTGCTTAATTTTTTCCCCAGAAAATGTGAAAAGAGCTAACAAAACTGAAAATGCAGGAAACTTTGGAACTAACAGTATGTCTTCTAGGAATTTATTCTACAGATATCTGCACAAGTATATGCAGTGATAGTCATTGCAGCACTGGTTGAAATGATAAAATATCAGAAACCACTAAATGTCCATCAGCAGAGCATTTGTTAAATAGATTATTGTGCATCTATTTTATGTAACAATACTCAGTTGTGTTAAATGGAAAGAAACGACTCCATGGAGACTGATATGTACTACCTCTAGTGATACATTTTAAGTGGGGGAAGGGGCAAAGGTCTAGAACAGCATGGTTAGGCTGAAATCACTGGTATTACAATATTTATTTGTGAGTATCTTTATATTTGCTTAGAATTTCCCTGGATGAATAAGAAATAGATAAGAGTTTGTATTCAGAGGGGAACTGTGTGACTGGGGAACAAGGTAGATTAGATTACTCTTCAGCAAGTATCACTCCCATGCCCTCTCTCCTTTCAAGTGTCCTGCCCTAATGACTAGGTCTCAGCCACATGACTTGCTTTGGTGACAGAATATACCAGATGTGACAGAAGCACGTGTTGAGCAGTTCTAGCCTAGCCACGTGCTTCTGTGATTGCCATGAGAATAACAACCATGGTAGTCACTGTCTCTTCAGCCTGTGGCCCTGAACGACAGTGAACGACACACTGCACTCATGTGCCCTGAATAACATGTATGGATTATTTTCAAACTTGACCCAAAGCTTAGAGCCAAACCTACACAGCCCACAATCTGAAGCAGAGGTGCCCCTGCCAATTTGTAGGACTGTAAGTGAGAGAAATCAGTGCTTGCCGATGTAAGCCACTAAGTTCTGGGGTGGTTTGTCATATGGCATTACTGTAGCAATAGCCAATTAATATAGCTGTAGACTTACTTGTTATGCATAGCCCTTTGTGGTTTTAAGTGTTATATAATGTACATCTCTTACCCATTCAAAAATTACATTAAAGTAATTTGTTAACCTCTATCTCCTAAAAACCAATTCAAAAAAGCACAGAAAACAAGAAATAGCATTACACTGAACAATGTAGAAGCCCATGGTTCAATTATATTTGAGGTGTTCAGCTGACATGGTTATTTGTGGTTGAGATTCCTCCTTTCATATTTAATCTGGCAATCCACTGAGGCACCAGTTGGTTTATAAAGAAAACTTACTAAAGTGAAAAAAAAATGTGTTGGCATACAGTGAAGGACTAATTATTTTTGTCTAGGAGATGAGATACTGATGGATGATTTAATAGATTTTAAGTACTTTTTTAGTTTTGTGCTGACCTAATTTCAGGATACCTGAATTGAAGCAGAAGTGCTTCAACACCATTTTGTTTGAATCTTAATACAGAGTATTATACTGGAATACTTAGGTATTAAAGAAGTGTGAAAGCATCAAACAGGACTATATTTCTCATAGATAGAGAAGATGGTAGACAAATGACTTTGTTTTGAGATTATATCATGTCAGTGAACCTGGAATTCTAACTCAGTTGTTATATAAAACCAGACGAAAGGTGACTTGCCATGGTGTATTTTTAAAGAGGACTATATCAACCAAGGGCATTTGTGTTAACCAGAACCTCTTTAAGAAATTTGGTCATGTATCTACTTTATAGGTTATTCAATAAATGTTGGGGTCAACAGAATAACAAAGCCAGGAAAAGTACTATGTCCAGCATGAATACTTTATCAGATTACCACTCTTAGGGTCTGATTGTATGACACAGAGACACAGAGTTGACAGTGGGGACAAATTAAGAATACCTCAGACAAAAGATACCATGACAGAACAGAGTAGGGATGGAGGGAACACAGGTAGTATGAGCAGGAGTTTGATCAACTTCACAGATTAGGGAGCACTGTAGGCCTGCTGTAGAGCAACCAAAAGTTGTCCCAGGCACTGGATGTGTCTTGAATTCTGAATGATAGTTTTAAGGAATGCTTCAGTTCTCTTTTGGCTAGGTTCTGAGATGGCATCTGTTTTTCCTGTCTTACTTGCACATTCTTACAAATACATGAGCATCTCTCTGTCCTTGGAACAACCTGAAAAACTCCAACTGACGTAAGTCAATCTCAAAGCTTCTACTTACCTTCAGATAGAGGAAAAGCTGTTCCATAGCAACTGACTATATCACTAACCCCCAAAATGACACTTTAATTTGAATAAATCAAGACTCCAAAGATGACTTCATGGAAATGTGTCACCACTATTGGTAAAGGGAAAAATAAACACCCTTAAATATATAGCTCAGTAATTGGTTTTCTTATTAGTGTGTTAATTGTATATTCATATAAGCATGAGGTTCATAATGCTCAATAATTTAAAGTCTTACTCCCTGGGAATGATAAGCTTTTGAAATGATGAAATGACACATGAAAATTAGAGGATTCTGTTTGTCTAGTTATTTTCATAATACACAAATTCCTTCTATTCCAATTTCTCTACGAAACAGACATAATAGTTAAAATTGTCTATTAATGGATGCAAATTAAATTAAAAGTGGAATGGATATTCTCCCAATGATTTAGTTGTAAATATTAAATATCCTCCTATCATATCCTCCTTATAAACTCACTGATATCTCTGCAAAATTTTCAGTAGAAATGAAGCTTCAACTACCACTAATAGGGTGAGGATTGATGTGGTCAATTTGCTCTGACCATCCTCAAATTGATGAATGTCAAAAATCTTATTCTGTTCACTAGTCCACAAGGACTCTTCTACAATAAATGATGTAAAAGCTGTAAGCAAGTAGTTTCTGAAAAGCATTTGGCTGTATTCCTGTTCATCAAAACACTGAACTCATCATACCATGAAACAATTAGTCAGACTACAAATTAACTAAGCAGCTTTACTCCGACATTACTGTATTTAATTCCCAAAATCAGCTCTAGAAGAGTATGAGACCCATTATCCTGGATTCAAGAATAAATGGGCCCTTGGACTTTTTCCCCCCTCTATCAGGCATCTACTTTTTTTTTTTTTTTTTTTTTTAAAGNGGGAGAGAGATCACAAGGAGGCAGAGAGGCAGGCAGAGAGAGAGGGGGAAGCAGGCTCTCCGCCGAGCAGAGAGCCCGATGTGGGCCTCGATCCCAGGACCCTGAGATCATGACCTGAGCCGAAAGCAGAGGCTTTAACCCACTGAGCCACCCAGGCGCCCAATCAGGCATCTACTTTTAAAGCAATAATCTCAGCTACTTCACTTTAAATCTCTAGCGGTGTCATTTTTGTCTTAGGAAGAAAACTGTCATTTGAAGGAAGAGTAAAACCTCTCACTGAAAGCATAGTTTGGATAATAAACAGATCAGCATGTGATTATGATATAGTTATGGGAAAATGTGAAATACCAGGGAATGATTTCAAAGCATTTGTTTTTTTACGTTTTTATAATTCAACACTTCAATATAAAGAAAAATGTTTCTGTTGATAAATTCTATTTCTAGAAGGGGAAGGTAATATTAAACATGTAATTCTTCACAAATATTTGAAATACAGGACTAGTTTGCTATATTATGTTCCAATAGAACTTCTTGGCAGTTTTGTATCATAATTATGGTGTACATAAACTACCATTAACTTTTTCAAATATTAACTGATCCCAACCAACCAAATGAAAAGAGAAGTCTGTCAGAGAAGCTTTCTGGGTGACAGAAAAAACTAATATAGGATTTTGCAATGGGAAGTTCAGAGGATAATAGCTGAGTTAATTGCTTGTTAATTAATAGCTGAGTTAATTACTTATACTCTCCCCAATACTGTTTTTACCTCATGCAATTCATATTTTATTATAAAGATCAAAGTTTATATAACAGGCTTCCAGTTATGGAATTAATAAATCACAGGAATAAAAGACACAGAGTAGGAAATATAGTCAGTGGTATTGTAACAGTGTTGTATGGTGATAAATGGTAGTGGTGGTGAGCATAGCAAAAGGTATAGGAAGTTGAGTCACTATGTTGTACACTTGAAATTAATGTAGCATTGTTTGTTAACTATACTCAAATAAAAAAATCAAAGTTATATGTTCCTTCCTTTCTCATTTAAAAATGGCTGATGGACAGCAGGTTTTCTGAAATGAGTGGTAATGTATTCATGTTCTTCTAGTGTATTTCAGTCATTGAAATGTACAATATTGTAACTCAGTTACTGGAGGAATATGTCTGACAGAGGTGCCTTGTTTGAAAGTGGGATAAGGAAGGATGCGTGGCAATTGCTCTTATGGTAGAGAGAGACTTGCTCAGAGGGATAGAGTTGTAAAGAAAAGTCTGTATTACATAGAACTTGTTTGGGCTGCATTTCAAGTGTTGCTATGCAGGACTTTCCAAAAGGAGAATTAATTTTCCTATCTGTGTTTTCCTACTTGGTCACCTCAAGTGAAAATACCCTCAGCTTCCTAAACTGACTCCTGCTAACTCATACATCTTTTGTGTCTCTCCTCCTTGTTTCAAAAGATGAGCAGTTCCTTCACCAGTACTCTAGAATCTAGGTAAAATCTCAGGCTCTCTCTTCTGAGATATTCATCAAAAATCACCTTTTTTCTAATATATATGTAATTAATCTCTCTATTCTTTCCTCTCTTAGCGTATGTGGCAGACACTATTGGCTGCATACCAATGATCTTGTCTTTCCTCTTTCTTTTTTGCTGGTTGTGCCATTCCTCCATCATAAAGACTCAAGGGGCCCAAATATCCCATTTCCCAGCCTTTTACACAGTAGAGGGAAAGGCAGAGGAAAACTTGACAGGTCTTTCACAAAAGACAGTCTCACTTACAAGAAAGTGACATGTGAAGAAAAATTCCCCTTCCTTCCCTTCCTCCTTACTTTGAATGCTGAATTATGAGAACATGATGCCTGGAGGCCCAGCAGCCATCTTTGCGATAGTGTTGGAAAAACATGGAGGGCACAATGAAAAATGGCAACTGGGAACAACTGAAAGAGTCAGGGGACCTTGATGACATTATTGAGCTATTGAACAACCACTGAGATCAACTATCTCTGGTCTTACTGTGTAAGAAAAGTAAACCTACTGCCTAAGCAGTGTATAGTCTAATATTCAATTAAGCATATCAGAAAGCATTCTAAATGACTTTGATTTAAGGTAGCTCCCTTAGTTGGATAATCCAATTTTTGGTTATTTTGTCCTTTCTTCTTCTTATAATTAAGAGCAAATGTGATGGCTGGATCACAGCAAACATTTTGGTCCACGAAGTGACAGGGAAAATGAAAACTGGGGCACCTGAGTGGCTCAGTGGGTTAAGCCTCTTGCCTTTGGCTCAGGTCATGATCCCAGGGTCCAGGGATAGAGCCCCACGTAGGGCTCCCTGCTTCCCCCCTCTCTCTGCCTCTCTGCCTACTTGTGATCTCTCTCTCTCTCTCTCTCTGTCAAATAAATAAATAAATAAATAAATAAATAAATAAATAAATAAATATCTTTAAAAAAAAGAAAATGAAAACCATGTATTAATTATAATAAGGTTGAAAAATACAAAGAAACTGATATGACCATACCAATGATGATTATAACAATTCTTGGCTGCCAACCTTGAAGCTTCTTTTACATGGCAGAGAAATAAGGTTCTATATTATTTAGACTACTTTTTTGTTTTGCTTTGTTTTTTTTTTAACGGGCACCTAAAAGGAATCCTGCCACATGTAACGTGCAATTATAAGGAGACATGAATAAAATGTTTAGCTGGATGTTTTTGGATGAAAAGGTATATACATTTAAATTTGTTATAGTTACTAATCATTTTACAAAAAGTTAGCATAAGTTTATAATTCTACCAAATTGGTCATCTCCCTACAACTTCATGAATTCTAGTTATTATCAGAATTCTGAAAGATTGGTCATGATTGAGCACTGAGTAATGCATAGAATTCTTGAATCATAATAATGTACACTTAAAACTAATATAACACTGTATGGTAACTATACAGGAATTAACTTAAAAACTTAATAAAAATGGAACACAGATAAAAAATGATTTGTTATCTCATTATTTTTAAATGTTGCTTGTTGTTGTGATTTGCATTTGTAAAAGTGAGAAAAGTTAAGTATCTCTTCATGTTTTCCTAGACCATTTGTCTTTCTTTTCCTGTGAATTACCTGACAATTTCTTTTTTCCATTTTTATTATACTTCTTTCTTTTTTTATTGATTTAAATTATATTAAGGGAATTTATACTTAACTTGTCATGTATGTTGCTGTATTTATAGTTTTTTTTGTTTCAGTTATCCTTTGTTGTTTTATTTTTTTATTTTAATTGCAGTTAGTTAACACACAGTGTAATACTAGTTTCAGGTGTATAATATAGTGATTCAGTATTTCCATACATCACGCTGTGCTCATCTCCACACTGTACTCCTTAATCCCCATCAACTATTTCACCCATTTGACCCATCCCCCCACCTCCCACCCCTCTGGTAACCATCAGTTTGTTCTCTGTGATTGAGCCTGTTTCGTGGCTTGCCTCTCTAGCTCTCTTTTTCCCTTTGCTTGTTTGTTTATGTCTTAAATTCCACATATGAGTGAAATCACGTGATATTTGTCTTTCTTTGAGTGACTTACTTTGTTTATAATTATACTTTCTAGCTCCACCCATGTCATTGAAAATGGCTAGATTTCATTCTTTTTTATTGTTGAATAATATTCCATCACACATGCACACACACACGCACACACACGCGCACACACACACACACACACACACACAACTTTTTTATCCATTCATCACTTGCTGGACACTTGGGCTGCTTCTCTATCTTGGCTATTGTAAATAATGCTGCTCTAAGTATAGGGGTGCATGTATCCCTTGCAGTCAGTGTTTTTCTAGGCTTTGGATTCTTTGGGTAAATACCTAGTATTGTGATTGCTGGATCATAGGGTTGTTCTCTTTTCAAATTTTTTTTTTTTAAGATTTTTTTTTTATTTATTCATTTGACACAGAGAGAGAGATTACAAGTAGGCAGAGAGGCAGGCAGAGAGAGAGGAGAGAGGAGGAAGCAGGCTCCCTGCTGAGCAGAGAGCCCGATGTGGGCCTCGATCCCAGGACCCTGGGATCATGACCTGAGCCGAAGGCAGCGGCTTTAACCCACTGAGCCACCCAGGCGCCCTCTCTTTTCAAATTTTTGAAGAACCTCCATACTGTTTTCCACAGTGGTGTCATCATATTGCATCCCCACAACAGTGCACAGCTGCTCCTTTTTCTCCACATCCTCTCCAACACCTGTTATTTTTGGTGTCATTGATTTGAGACATTCTGATAGGCTTGACGTTATATCTCCTTGTAGTTTTGATTTGCATTTCCCTGATGATGAGTGATGATGAGCATATTTTCATGTGTCTGTTGGCCATCTCTATGCCTTCTTTGGAGAAACATCAGTTCATGTGTTTTTGCCCATTTTTAAACTGGATTATTTCTTTTTTGGGTATTGCATTTTATAATTGCTTTATGTATTTTGGATATTAACCTTTATCAGATATGTCATTTGTAAATAGCTTCTCCCATTCCATAGGTTGCCATTTAGTTGTGTTGATTGTTTCCTTTGCTATGCAGAAGTTTTCATTTTGATGTATTCCCCATAGTTTACTTTTGCTTTGTTTCCCTTGCTTAGGAGACAGATCTGGAAAAGAAGTTTCTATGGCCAATGTAAAGAACTTATTTTCTGTGTTCTCTTCTAGGATTTTTATGGTTTCAGGTCTCACATTTAGGTCTTTTCCATCTTGACTTTATTTTTGTATGTGATGTAAGAGTGGTCCAGTTTATTTTGCATGTTGTTGTCCACTTTTCCCAGCACCATTTGTTGAAGAGACTGTCCCTTTCCTATTGGATATTCTTCCCTGCATTGTTGAAGATGAATTGACCATATAGTTATGGGTTCATTTCTGGGTTTTTTGTTCTGTTCCATGGATCTATGAGTCTGTTTTTGTGCCAGTATCATACTGTGTTGTTCACTACAGTTTTGTAATATAACTTGAAGTCCAGAATTGTGATGCCTCCAGCTTTGTTTTTCTTTTTCAAGATTGCTTTGGTTATTTGGGGTCTTTTGTGATCCCATGCAAATTAGGATCGTTGGTTCTACTTTTGTAAAAAATGCTGTTGGTGTTTGGATAGGGATTACATTAAATGGGTAGAGTGCTTTGGGTAGTATGGACATTTTAACAATATTTGCTCTTCTGATCCATGAACATGGAGTGTCTTTCCATTTTTTTGTGTCATATTCAATTTCTTTCATCAGTGTTTTATAGTTTTCAGGTTACAGGTCTTTCACCTTTTTGGTTAGGTTTATTCCTAGGTATCTTATTATCTTTGGTGCAATTGTAATTGGGATTGTTTTCTTAGTTTTTCTTTCTGCTGCTTCATTATTGGTGTATAGAAATGCAGTACATTTCTGCAGATTGAGTTTGTATCCTGTGACTTTACTAAATCTGTGTATCAGTTCTAGCAATTTTTTGGTGGAGTGTCTCAGGTTTTCTATACAGAGTATCATGTCATCTGCAAATAGTGAAAGTTGTTGTCCTTCTTCCTTACTGGTTTGGATTTCTTTTTGTTGTCTGGTTGCTGTGGCTATGTCTTCCAGTACTATGTTGAATGAAAATTGTGAGAGTGGATATCCTTGTCTTGTACCTGACCTTAGGGGAAAAGCTCTCAGTTTTTCCCTATTGAGGATGATGTTAACTGTTGGTTTTTCACAGGTGGGCTTTATTATGTTGAGGTACACTCCCTCTAAATCTGCTTTGTTGAGGATTTTTATCATGAATGGATGTTGTAGTTTGTCAAATGCTTTTTCCGTGTCTATTGAAATGATCATATGGTTCTTACCCTTTCTCTTATGGATGTGATGTATCTTGTTGATTGATTAATGAATATTTCCTTACAACTCAGGAAAAAAATCTGAAGTGATCATGGTAAATGATGTTTTTAATATATTGTTGAATTCAGTTTCCTAGCATTTTATTGAGAATCTTTACATCTATGTTCATCAGAGATATTGGCTTGTAATTCTCTCTTTTTAGTGCTGCTTTTATCTGGTTTTGGTATCAGGGTAATGCTGGCCTCAGAATGAATTTGTAAGTTTTCCTTCCTTTTCTATTTTTTTTGAATAGTTTGGGAAGAATAAGTATTACTTCTTTAAATGTTTGGTAGGATTCATCTGTGAGGCCATCTTGTCCTAGACTTTTGTTTGTTGGGAATTTTTTGACTGCTGACTTAATTTCTTTGCTGGTTATCAGTCTTTTCAAACTGTGTTTCTTCCTGTTTCAGTTTTGGTAGTTTATTTATTTTTTTTAAAAGATTTTATTTATTTATTTGACACAGAGAGAGAAATTACAAGTAGGCAGAGAGGCAGGCAGAGGGACAGGGAGAGGAGGAAACAGGCTCCCCGCTGAGCAGAGAGCCCGACGCGGGCCTCGATCCCAGGACGCTGAGATCATGACCTGAGTCGAAAGCAGAGGCTTTAACCCACTGAGCCACCCAGGCGCCCAGTTTTGGTAGTTTATATGTTTCTAGGAACTTATCCATTTCTCCTAGTTTCTCCAATTTGTTGGCACATAGTTTTTCATAATTTTCTCTTATGATTGTATTTTTCTAGTTTTGGTTGTTAATTCTCCTCATTTGTGATTTTATTTGAGTTCTTTCTCATTTTTCCTTCTTAAGTCCAAGTAGAGGTTCATAAATTTTATTGAAATTTTCAAAGAATCAGCTCCTGATTTCATTGATCTGTTATACAGGTTTTTTTAGTATCTATATAATTTATTTCTTGTTTTAATATATCATTTATTTCTGCTCTAGTCTTTATTATTTCCTTCCTTTTGCTGGTTTTAAGTTTTGTTTGTCGTTTTTCTTCTAGCTCCTTTAGGTGCAAGGTTAGATTGTTTATTTGAGATTTTTCTTTCTTCTTGAGGTAGGCCTGTATTGCTCTAAACTTACCTCTTAGAACTGATTTTGCTGCATTCCAGAAGTTTTGGACTGTTGTGTTTTATTTTCATTTGTTTCCATGTACTTTTTAATTTTACTTTTATTTCCTTGTTCAGCCACTGATTGTTTAGTAGCATGCTGTTTAACTGCCATGTATTTCTGCTATTTTCAGGTTTTTTTCTTGTGGTTGACATCTAGTTTCATAGCTCTGTGATAAGAATATATGCATGGTATGATTCTGATCTTCTTGAATTTGTTGAGGTTTGTTTTGTGGGCTAGCATGTGATCTATGGTAGAGAATGTTCTGTGTGTACTTGTAAAGAATGTGTATTCTGCTGTTTGAGGATGGTATGTTCTGAATGTATCTGTTAAGCTCATCTGGCCTATTGTGTCATTCAAAGCCATTGTTTCCTTGTTGATTTTCTGTTTAGGTGATCTGTCCATTGATGTATGTGGGGGTATTAAAGTCCCCTACTATTATTGTATTATTATAGATTAGTTCCTAGATGTTTTATTATTAAGTTTTTTATGTATTTGGGTGCTCCTATGTTGGGTGCATAAATATTTACAATTACAATCTTCTTGTTGGATTGTCCTTTTTACTATTATATAACATCCTTCTTTGTCTCTTATTACAGTGTTTCTTTTAAATTCTCTTTTGTTAGAAATAAGTACTGCTACTCCAGCTTTCTTTTGATATCCATGTATATGACAAATATTTCTCCATCCCCTTACTATGAATCTGCAGGTGTCTTCAGGATTAAAACGAGTCTCTTAAAGGCAGCATATAGATGGGTCTTGCTTTTTTTTTTAAATCCATTTTGTTACCCTATGTCTTTAATCAGAACGCTTAGAACATTTACATTCAAAGTACTTAATGATAGGTATGTATCTGTCGCCCTTTTATTACTTATTTTGTAGCTATTTCTGAAGATATTTCTCTGATCTTTTCTTGTTTTTTTTTCATGTTTAGTTCATTTCTTTAGTGATATATTTGGATTTCTTTCTCTGTATTCTTTGCATATCCATTAGTTGCTTTTTATATATGGTTACTATTAGATTTGTATATAACCTCTTCTGCATAAAGCAGTCTATCTTAAGTTGATGGTTCTTTAAGTTTGAACCCATGCTTCTTTCCTCCCCACATTTTTGGTACATGTTATTATGTTTTATATCCTTTTTTTTAGAGCTCCTTGACTGATTTTTTTTTACAGAAATATTCATTTTTTTGCTTTTGTGTGTCCTTGGTACTGTTACTTTTGGTCTCTCCTTTCCACTCAAAGAGTCCCTTTTAATATTTCTTGCAGAGCTGGTTTAATGATCATGAACTCCTTTAGTATTTATTTGCCTGAGAAACTCTTTATGTCTCCTTCTATTCTGAATTATAGCCTTGCTGGATAGAATATTCTTGGTTACAGATTTTTCCCATTTAGTACTTTGAATGTATCATGCCACACTCTTCGGGTTTGCAAAGTTTCTGTTGAAAAATTTCCTGCTAGCCTTATAGGTTTTCCTTTGTAAGTTAATGATTTCTTTTGTCTTGCTACTTTTAAATGTTTTTTTCTGCATCACTATATTTTGCAAATTTAATTACAATAAATTTCAATGTGGTTCTGCTTTTGTTGATTTTGTTGGGGGGTTCTCTGTGCCTCCTGGATCTGGATATCTGTTCTTTCCCCAGATTAAGGAAGTTTTCAGCTATTCTTTTTTAAAGAAATTTTCTATTCCCTTTTATCTCTCTTCTTCTGGAACTCCTATAATACAAATGTTGTTATGTTTGATGAAGTCAGAGTTTCCCAAGTCTATTCTTGTTTTGCATAATTTTTTCTCTCTTTTGTTCCATTTGATTCCTTTCCATTATGCTGTCTTCTAGGTCACTAATTCATTCCCCTACTTCTTCCATCCTGCTGTTCATTCCAGCAATCATGTTTCTGATTTAGTTTATTGAGCCCTTTATCTCTGCTATATTACTCCTTATCTCTGTGTTAAGGGTCTTACTCATGTCTTCTACTCTTTCCACAAGTCCAATGGTGACTATCCTTATAATCATTGCTTTAAATTCTCTATCATGCATCTTACTTATAACTGTTCCATTTAGATCTCTGGCAGTGGCCTTGTCCTCTTTTTTCATTTGGGATATATTTCTCTGTCTCCTCATTTTGTCTGTCTCTCTGTGTCTGTTTCTGTGTGTTAAAAAAAAGTCAGCTGTGTCTTCTACTCTTGGAAGTAGTGCATTTATGAAGAGGTCCTGGGGTGCCCTGCAGTGCAGTGTCCCCTTTTCACCAGATCCTGGCACTTCAGGAGAGCTTCCTATGTGTGTTGCTTACACCCTGCTGTTGTGTCTAAGTCCCTTTTCCTTTCAGTATAGTGGTCTGCACTGACTCTCTGCCTGTTGTGGGCTGTGCTTGCTCTCTGTGTTGTTAGTGGGACACAGGCTGGTCAGCCCTGAGGGTGTGTGCCTGCCAGTAGGGTCACTGTTAGGAAGTTTGCACTGGCCCGCTTGTCCTATGTTGGATCCCCTGAAGTACTTCAGTGGCTGTGGGCTCTGTGCAGCTATAGCTGGGCCTAGGGCTGGGTGCAGCCCATGAAGATGGATAGGCATGGCTGGCCCCAGGGCTTGTTAGTGGCTGTGGGTGCACAGTTGGGCACAGTGTGGAGTATGCGCAAGGTGCACTGTGGCAACTGTGCTGCATGGGGCACCTATACACCTTTAACAAAATTTGCCCTGAGCCCAGGGCTAAGGCCAGCAGTTTTGGAGTGGGTGGGTGCTCAGGAGAACTTATGGGTGTGGCACACTGCTGGAGAGTTAGGTAGCAAGTGTCTGTGCAGTCCCACCTCCCACAGGTGGCTCTGTGTTTATGCTTGGAGAGAAAAACAGTGTCTGCCAGCTCCTCATTTTCAGAGAAGTCCCCAGAACGTTCCAAAATCAGTATGAACAGATCTGTCTCCTGTTTGCTCCACATCTTGTGTCAGCTACCATTTGTATGTTGCCTCTCCATGCAGGGTGCTGTGTCTTTAAGGGTGGCAACCCAGCTGTCCCTTGCCTTTCCAGCTGGCCCAGGGCTGTCAGCTGACTTTTAAAGCTCCAGGTTCTAAGTTCCACTGGTTTTACAAACTCATGGAATTCAGCTCCTCTGGTTTTTAAAGTCAAACTTTATGGGTATTAGTTTCCCCCATGTGAGCTCCTTGGTGTAAGGGCCTGTTCCTCTGTCCTCTCCACACCTGCAGCTCTCTCCATCCTTTAGGCAGCCTCTCTCTGGCTTTCTTACCTTCCCAAACTTTCAGTTGTAGCTTCTTCTCTATATTTAGTTATGGAATTTGTTCTGCCACTCTTGGGATCACTCTCTGGTTTATTGACTTGGATATGGATGATATCTAGTTGAGAATGTGGGATGGTGAGCTCAGGGTCCTCCTACTCCACCATCTTCCCAAGATCTCTCTGTTATCCTTTTTGAGGCCTCTTTGTGTCGTGGAGATCTGGAAAATATTTATTTAGTAAGTTATCAGTCTGTAACCTTTTGGCTTCCAGGGTTTGCCACTTAATTGGAAAGACTTTCCTCATTCCAGTATTTTATAATTGTTTATACATGTACATGAATAATAGAAATATAAAAGCTACTCATGTTTTTCTAGTATTTTTTATGGTTTTTACTTTTAATATTTTGCCATATCTCAAATTTATTTTGAAGTGTTGCATGAGGGATACAGCATCTTTTTTTCCCTTAAAAGATTAGTTGTTCTAATACCATTTATTAAAAAATTAATCCTTTTTTCACAAACTGAATTGCTGATATCATATTTCAATTTCATGGGTTTTTCTACAGAGTAACACATACCTGGCATAAAGTAAATATTCAATATATATTTGGTAGGTAAATAAAGGAATTGTGAAAGTACCCCCAACAAATCCTGTTAGCTTAATTCAGGTTACATTGCATCTATGGATGAATACAGAAAGAACTTATATGGTACACAAAATAGAATTTTCTAATTTAAAATCATAGTGTGTATTTTAATTTATTCATATTTTTATGCTATATTGTTTTAATGTTTAATTCTTTTTATCAAGATTATTTCCATTTTTAAAAAGTTGATGTCTCCCATTTTTCCTTTCTGTCTTGTTACTTTCCTTCAAGATATTTATACTCTTTGCTTTCTTCTGGTCCTGTGTCCTTTTTATGTTAAATACACTCTGATCTATAAGATCTTGCTATATAATGCATCTATGAGGATTATCTCAGTTTGAGAGTCTTACATTGCCTTACATTACTGGTTGTATAACTAAGGTAATAATTATACCCACTCTCTGTCAAATGTAACCTAACTTTATGAAGGATTTGCAAATGAAATGTGAATTTCTTAGAAAAGTTCTGATTCATGAGATCTGCTTTGTCTTTTTTCTTCAAAATTCCATACCTGCACAAGCAATTGGTTGTTGGATACCCACTGTTTTTTTGTTTGTTTGTTTGTTTTTTTAATAGTGTGCTTGCTGGTGGGTTTAGGAGAGCTGGGGAAATACAAAAGAGTTACATGAAGCTTTATCTCTTCAAACACATTATAAACTTATTTTGGAGACTAGATAGAAATTCACAAAGTGGAAATAATAGACAGAATTGACTCAAGTAATGAGATATGTTCAGCAGACCAAGTACTTGCAGAGCAGTGATTTTTAAACGATCTTCGGGGTCACAGATTTCTTTGTGATGATAACTACAGGCACTTTCTCTAGAAAAGACTGAGAGCATTAAAGTGAGTAGGTATTAAATTCAATCATATGTATAGTCAAGATTCTCAGGAGAAACAGATTTCACTCCAAAAGTTTAAGATACTTCAATAGAAGAGCAATTTACAGAGGAATGGGCAGATTTTGGGGGACCAAAACTAAAAGGAAATATTGAGACATCCAAAGAATAGCAGCATCAGAAATTCATTATTATTGCTATGCTTGCTCAAGGAGCTAATGTGAGGCCTCTGAACACTGGAATCATGGAGGAAGGGTTGTCTGATGGGAGGGCTGCAGCTGTTGCCAGAGATTCAGCACTGAGCTGAATGGAGTGGGGAAGAAGTACCTAGATTTTCCTCTCCTCCCAAACTCCAGTATTCTGCCAATGGGAAGCTAGTCAATAAAGGGGCTCAGTGTTGTAGCCCATGAGAATCAGCCTTCTTGGGAGCAGAATAGGAAAGGGAAGGGTGGAGAAGGTACTTAGACTGGGAAGGAGCAGAGCAAACACAAACAAAGCAGCATAGTATTCTTTAGGATGTTGCCTTCTTTTGTAGTCCATACACTAGTAAAGGGACATAAAACTACTTTTAAATATTGAAAATAGATCATAAATAGTGTCTTTGTGCTTCATTTCTCTTTTCTACAATGAATTTCTTTATTTTCTGGTTTGTGACTGAACTGATGGTGAGGGCAGAAAGGTTCATCCTACTAGAGTCATTAGATAATAACGGGAGAACAGTTTGGGATATTAAATGATTTACTTTTGCCCCTTAATTGAGGTATAAAATGAAGCTCACGCTCAAGTTTACAAAATTTAGAATTTTTATTTCTATTTTTTTCCTGCCAGGACCTATGCTTTAGGCAGGGTGTGCTCCATGAGTGTGCAACCTGTGCAGTTGCTCAAGGCCCTGTGCTCAGAAAGGTCCCAAGCTTGTGTAATGCTCTGCTGTCACTGTGTTGTTGTTGCATATAACTGTAGTTTATTCACTTTTGTTGCTAAGTAGTATTTCATATTATAATCATACCACAATTTATCATTATGTTGAAGAACATTTGGGTTGTTTCCAGTTTTTAGCTATTGTGCATAACACTGATGTGCACAAACATTCTTGTGTTTAACTTTTAAAAACCCCTTATTATTGATGTATGGTTGACCTACAATATTCTATTAGGTCTTGATGTGCAACATAGTGATACAACAATACTATACATCACTCAATGCTTACCACAATAAGTGTAGTCACTGTAGGCCACCATACAATGTTATTACAATATTATCAACTATATTCCTTATGCTATACTTTTCATTTCCATGACTTATTTACTTTATAATTGGAATTTTGTACCTCTTGGTCCCCTTCACCTGTTTCACCTATAACCTCTCCCCCCAACCAACCTCCAGTTTGTTCTCTATATTTAAGAGTCTCTTTTTGTTTGTTCATTTGTTTTGTTTTTTAGATTCCACATACAAGTGAAATCTTATGGCATTTCTTTTTTTCCATCTGATCTGACTTATTTCACTTGGCATTATACCCTTTGGATTCTTCCATGTTGTTGCACATGGCAAGATCTCATTCTTTTTTATGGCCAAGTAATATTCCATCATATGTATATACCACCTTATCTTTATCCATTCATCTATCAATGGACACTTGGGTTGCTTCCATATTTAGCTATTGTAAATAATGCTCAATAAACGTAGGGGTGAATATATCTTTTTGAATTAGTATTTTTGTTTTCTTTTGGTAAACACCCAGTAATGGAATTACTAGATCCTATGGTATTTCTATTTTTAATTTTTTGAGGAACTTCTATATGGTTTTCCACAGTGGTTGTATCAATTTACATACCCACCAACAAGTGTTCCCTTTCTACACATCCTTGTCAACACTTGTTATTTCTTGTCTTGTTATTTTTTTTTTCTTGTCTTGTTATTGTGACTAGTTTGAGGTGATAGCTCATGGTTCTGATTTTATTTCCCTGGTGATTAGTGAGCATCTTTTCATGTATCTATTGGCCATCTGTATGTTTTCTTTAGAAAAACATCTATTCAGGTTCTCTGCTTATTTTTTTTTAAGATTTTATTTATTCATTTGACACAGAGAGAGAGATTACAAGTAGGCAGAGAGGCAGGCAGAGAGAGAGGAGAGAGGAGGAAGCAGGATCCCTGCTGAGCAGAGAGCCCGATGTGGGCCTCGATCCCAGGACCCTAGGGATCATGACCTGAGCCGAAGGCAGCGGCTTTAACCCACTGAGCCACCCAGGCGCCCGGTTCTCTGCTTATTTTTTATTTTGATAGGGATTGCATTGAATCTACAGATTACTTTGGATAGTATGGACATCTTAATAATATCAGTTCTTCCATTCCATGAGCATTTGATTGTGTCACCTTTAATTTCTTTCATCAGTGTCTTATAGTTCTCAGAGTGTAGGTCTTTCTCCTCCCTGTTCAAGTTTACTCCTAGGTATTTTATTCTTTTGGTGCAATTGTAAATGAGATTGTTAATTTCTCTTTCTGCTATTTTGTTATTAGTGTCTAGAAATACAACAGATTGCTGTATATTTTGTATGCTGCAACTTAACTGAATTCATTTATTACTTCTAACAGATTTTTTGGTGGCGTTTTTAGGGTTTTGTTTTGACTGGAACATTTAGTCCATTTAAATTTAAGTTATTGTTAGGTATCTACTTATTAATATTCTGCTGTTTTCTGGTTGTTTTTGTAGTTCTTCTCCATTCCTTTATTCTTCTCTTGCTTTCTTCTCTTGTGGTTTGATGACTTTATTTAGTGTTATGCTTATATTTCTTTCTCTTAATTTTTTGTTTATCTGTTATAGGTTTTGGGTTTGTTGTTGCTGTGGGGTTCATATATGGCATCCTATATGTATGGTAGTCTGTATTAAGTTGATGGTCACTCAAGTTCAAACACATTCTAAAAGCACTGCATTTTTACTACCCCCTCTGTTTTATGTATATTATGTCATATTTAACATCTTTTTTTTAAAGATTTTATTTATTTATTTGACAGAGAGAGAGAGAGAGAGAGATTACAAGTAGGCAGAGAGGCAGGCAGAGAGACAGGGAGAGGAGTAAGCAGGCTCCCTGCTGAGCAGGGAGCCCGATGCGGGCCTCGATCCCAGGACCCTGAGATCATGACCTGAGCCGAAAGCAGAGGCTTTAACCCACTGAGCCACCCAGGCGCCCATATTTAACATCTTTTTATTTTGTGTATCTCTGGATGAATTTTTATGTATATAATTGACTTTACTACTTCTGTGTAAAGTACTTTTGCTTTTACCATTGAAATTTTTTCCTTTCATTATTTCCTTACTTCTAGTCATGACCTTTACTTTCCACTTAAATAATTCCCTTTAACATTTCTTAAAATGCTGGTTTAGTGGTGATGAACTCTTTTAGCTTGCCTATCTGGGGAACTGTTTCTCCTTCAATTCTGAA
Source organism: Ailurus styani (assembly GCA_002007465.1). NCBI lineage: Eukaryota > Metazoa > Chordata > Mammalia > Carnivora > Ailuridae > Ailurus > Ailurus styani. The sequence goes on from LNAC01000204.1 coordinate 1,251,655, forward strand.
TGATAGCCTTCTCAGGTAGAGTATTCTTGGTTGTAGGTTTTTTCCTATCAGCACTTTGAATATATCAGGTGACTATCTTCTGGCCTGCAATGTTTCTGCTGAAAAGCAGCTGATAGCCTTATGGAATTTCCCTTGTATGTAAGTGTTTGATTTTCCTTTGATGCTTCTAAGAGTCTCTCTTTATCTAATTTTTGCTATTTTAATTATTATGTGCCTTTGTGTGGACCTCCTTGGGTTCATCTTATTTGGGGCTCTCTGTACTTCCTGAGCTTGGGTTTCTATGAATCATTAGTAATTTAGAAGAGAAGTCCCACACCTTTGTTTTGTACTGGGCCCAGAAAATTATATAGCTCTCTTCAGGGTATGGCAATATCTCACTACTCTCTAGAGGAGGTGTTTATGTATTGTTAATGAAAATAGTAAAAATGATAATCTTATCTATCAGTTTTCTACTGAGAAATTCTAAGTATGCAAGATACTGCATTTTTTTCTTTCTCCAATGCATTTTCTGATTCACTATAGAGATATGAACATGCTTGATTCTAGGTAAGGAAATTGAACATAACTAATATGTCAGAGATATGGACTAAATCAATGCTGGGGTCAGGAGCAGAACCAAGACAGTTTGACTCCTGCCTTCAGTCGTCAGTAATCCCTGAGGTATCTGGATGCTATGGTTTGTAGAGTATAACCAGCCAACAGCAGCAGCACAGAACACTTGTTTGACATTTTTTTCCTCTCAGAAAATATATGGGCCCTACTGAAATATATGTTGATAGCTCTAGTTAGGGAGGAGGGAATAAACTGAGGCCATGACCTGTAAGGGCTGATGGAAATCTCTTTGGGGCAACCAAAGAGAGTCCTAATGGAGGGTCTATGCAGCCACCAGGAATCCAAGTCTAATGTGATTCAGGTCTTTGGGAATCATATGGGATATCTTCATTGGGCACTTTTTAATGTGAGTATCTGGTGATTATCTTTAGTATTTCCTATTTTATGGTCTAAAGTGTTGATTAAAAAATCTGTTAAACACATATTTTGATTCTGCATGTATGTGCAAAAGGGACAACAAGCAGCAATTATTTTGTTATTTTCTAAACTTTAAAATCTCTGGCATGAAGGACAAGTGTGGTGAGTTGGCTTGGCAACCAGAGGCCTGAATGTTTTTCCTTCCAGAATTCAAAAACTGGATATTTATTCAATGAGCTTTCTTCTAATAACCTATTAATAAGAACAGGTTTTTTTTTTGGTGGGGGAGCAATGTCAGCAAAATGTCAGCAATATGAATTCCTATTGCTTGTCCCCCTCCTTCAAGAAACATCAATTGGAAAAACTATCCACACTCAAAAAATGCCTTCATAAGATCAAATAATTCCAGGTGAGGGATTACAGCACCTGAGTATAGCACAGAAATAAGAAAAGTTGCATTGAGAAGGGTAGAAAAGATGGATTCACATAACAAGTAAGGGATCAAATTAGTAATCAAAAACCTCCCCAAAAAGAAAAAGTACAGGACCAGGTGGTCTTGCTGATGAATTCTACCAAACATTTAAAGGATAATCAACACCAATCCTTCTCAAAAATTTGAAGAGGAATGTATACTCCCAAACTCATTTTATGAGGCTGTGTTCACCTAATACCAAAGCCAGATAACCACACTACCAGAAAAGAAAACTAAAGGCCAATATCCCTAATCAATATAGATGTAAATTTTTTTTAAAGATTTTTTTTAAATTTATTTCACAGAGGGAGAGAGATCACAAGGAGGCAGAGAGAGAGAGGGGGAAGCAGGCTCCCTGCTGAGCAGAGAGCCCGATGCGGGCCTCGATCCCAGGACCCTGAGATCATGACCTGAGGCGAAAGCAGAGGCTTTAACCCACTGAGCCACCCAGGTGCCCTAGATGTAAATTTCTTAACAAAAACTAGCAAACTGGGGTACCTGGCTAGCTCAGTCAGTAGAGCGTGCGACTCTTGATCTTGGGATTGTGAGTTTGAGCCCTATCTTGGGTGTAGAGATTACTTAAAAACAAAATCTTAAAAAAAAACCTAGCAAACTGAATGCAAGAACATATTAGAAGGATCATATACCATTATCAAGTGGAATTTATCATTGGGATGCAAGGATGATTCAGCATATGCAAATCAATAAATGTGATACATTGGGTTAAAAGAATGGAGGATAAAAATCACATGGTCATCTCACTAGATGCAGAAAAAAAATTTGACAAAATTCAATATCCTTTCATGATAAAAAACACTCTCAACAAAATGGATATAGAAGGAACATATCTTGACATAATAAAGATCATATATGCAAAACCCACAGCTAACATCATATGTCACAGTAAAAGGTTGAAAGCTCACCATTCCTATCCTTATAGTATTGGAAGTTCTCGACAGAGCAGTTAGGCAAGATAAAATAAGCAAGGAAGAAGAAAAATCTTCTTTGTTTGCAGATGATACAATTTTATATATAGAAAATCCTAAGACTCCACTAAAAAACTGTTAGAACTAATTAACAAATTCAGTGGAGTTGCAAGATACAAAACTCAACATACAAAAGCCAGTTGTGGTTTATATGCTAACAACAACCTATCTGAAAAATAAATACAATAATCCCATTTATAATAGCATCAGAAACAATAAGATACTTAGGAATAAACTTCACCTAGGAGGTAAAAGTTCTGTACACTGATGATTCCTATACATTGACGAAATCAACTGAAGAAAACACAAGTGAATGGAAAGGTATCTCAAGTTCATGGACTGGAAGTTTATAGATTAGAAGAATTTTAAAATGTTAAAATGTCCATACTACTAAAAGCCATCTATATGTTCAATGCAATCTCTATCAAAATTCCAATGGCACTTTTCACAGAAATAGAAGAAAAATCCTTAAATTTGTGTGGAGTCATAAAAGACCCCAGATAACCAAAACAATCCTGAAGAAGAACAAGGTGAAGGCATTATATAATGTGATTTCAAACTATACTACAAAGCTATATAATAATCAAAACAGTATGGTACAGCCATAAAGCCAGACATGTAGACCAGTGGAACTGAATTGAGGGATCAGAATTAAACTCATACATATACAGTCAACTGGTAATTAAAAGGGAAGCCAGGAATACTAAATGGAGAAAGGAGGGAAAACTGAATATCCACATACAAAAGAATGAACTTGGAACCCTGTCTTACAGTGTCACTAAAATTACCACAAATGGATTAAAGGCTTAAGATCTGCAACTGTAAAACTACTAGAAAAAAGCTCTTTGACATTGGTTTCATCAATATTTTTTGGATATTATTCCAAAAGCACAGCAGGAAAAGCAATAGATAAGTAAGACTACTTTAAATTAAAAAGCTTTTGTATAGCATAAGTAACAATAAGTAGAATGAGGGGCATCTAGGTAGCTTAGTGGGTTAAGCCTCTGCCTTCGGCTCAGGTCATGATCTCAGGGTCCTGGGATCGAACCCCACATCAGGCTCTCTGCTCGGCGGAGAGCCTGCTTCCCCCTCTCTCTCTGCCTGCCTCTCTGCCTATTTGTGATCTCTCTCTCTGTCAAATAAATAAATAAAATCTTAAAAAAAACAATTAGTAGAATGAGAAGGCAACTTATAAAATGAGAGAGGATATTTGCAAATCATACATCTCATTAGGGGTTAGTATCCAAAATATATAAGGAACTCATATGACTCAGTAGTAAAAAAAGCAAACCAAACAATCCGATTAAATAAATCAGCAGAGGACTTGAATAGACATTTTTCCAAAGAAAACATATAAATGACCAATATGTACATGAGAAAATACTCTGTGTCATTAATCATTAGGGAATTGCAAATCAAATCACAAGGAGCTATTACTTCACAGCTGTTAGAATGGCTATTATCAAAGAGTCAAGAGACAACAAGTGCTGGTGAGGATGTAAGGAAAAGGGGTCCCTTGTGCACTATTGGTGGGAATGTAAATTGGTGCAGCCTCTGTGGAAAATAGTATGGAAGCTCCTCAAAAAATCAAAAATCAAAAATCTACCATCGAATCCAGCTATTCCACATCTGGGTATATGTCCACAGGAAATGGAATCATTATCTTGAAGTGATATCTCCACCCACATGTTTGTTGCTGCATTATTCTCAGTAGATATGAACACAACCTAAATGTTCACTGGCGGATAATGGATAAAGTGTGGAATATATACACAATGAAATATAAGCCAGCCATAAAAAAGAAGGAAATCCTGCCTTCTGCAACAACATGGGTAGACCTTGAAGGCTTACACTAAGTGAAATAATTCAGACAGAGAAATAATATATGTTCTTACTTATATGTAGAATCTAGGAAACCCAACTCACAGAAATAGAGATTAGAATGCTAGTTTCCGGGGCTGGAGGAGTTGGGGGAAAGGGGAGATGTTGGGCAAAGGGTGCAAACTTTCAGCTATGAGATGAGTAAGTTCTGGGAATCTAATGTACGGCATGGTGACTATAATTAACAATACTGTATTGTATAATTTAAGGTTGTTAAGACAATAAATCTTAAATGTTATGACAATAACAATAATAAAAAGGGTAACTATGTGAGGGGATTACAGGTGTTAGTGCACCTTATTATCGTAATTGTTTTGCAGTATATGTGTATCAGATCATCATGTTGTAAACGTTAAACTCATGTATATATCAATAATACCTCAGTGAAGCTGGGGAAATGTTTAAATTAGTAAAATGATTTCAAAAAATTTAAAAAACATTTTTACTTAGATTTAACATTAATGACTGAGAGAAATAAAGTCATAGAAATATTTATTGACTAAGAGAATATCTCTTCAGGTTTCTCTTCATTTTAAATTTAATACTTTTCTTTGAACATTGTGCATTAGGCTCATTCACATTAAAAAAATAGATGTGGTGTTAAGAATCGAAGTTAGTAAGGCACGAAATTTTTTTTTAAAGATTTTATTTATTTATTTGACAGAGGGAGAGATCACAAGTAGGCAAAGAGGCAGGCAGAGAAGGGGAGGAAGCAGGCTCCCTGCTGAGCAGAGACCCCCCCCGATGCGGGGCTCGATCTCAGGACCCTGAGATCATGACCTGAGCCGAAAGCAGAGGCTTTAACCCACTGAGCCACCCAGGTGCCCCGAGTAAGGCACGAAATTAAAGGCAAATTAATTCCAGAAAGAAAAATAAAAAAACCTATTTGTTGTCACTTTTTAAGTTTCTGTATTATAAATTGTTTTGATTTGTATCATCAGAGACTTCTAGAAATAACCGTTTCAAACATCAGACTCCAGATGGATGGATTTAAGCTGTTGCATTCTAAAGACAGAAAAATTTCTGTTTAATTAAATTTATTAGGTCAAAATTATAGGACTAAGTCAATAATTTGTTCAGAAATACTTAGGAATAGTCACGAATGCATTTAATATTCCTGTCAATAGACAATAACAATTTGAATTCTTGAAATCCATTTACATTAATTTGTGATTTTTGGCCACAGTCTCCAGATTTTAAGTTTACTTTCTATCTCTAATATGGTCCTTTTCTGGTCATCAGTTGAGTTAGTGACTAAAGAAAAAAAAATCTCTTCCCTCAGTCTGACTTTGGCCCTGTTAGATTGTCATTCTCTCTGACATGGCAACGAAAGCTCAGCTGACAGTTTTTATGACAAGAACAGCATTCTTTCATATGTATTCTAGTACCCTACTTCAAAACAAACCTTCATTTAAACAGTCTCAGTAGAATAACACATTTGTCTTTTATTTGTCTCAATACTGAGTCAAGGATGCTTTCTATACCAGCAGTTTTCCCAGAGAAGGGGAAGAAATTCAACATTAAAAACAACCACCTACACAGTCCTCTAAACACGGCTTTCTGAGTTAAAGTATAAAAGATTTGCAATGAGAGAAAATCACATAGAATGTCTATTTCTGTGTAGAGACAAGGAACTAAAGAGGAAACCCAAAATAGGAGGGATGGAAGCAGAGCTGCCAGTGACTCAGTAGGGGACCTTTTGTAGATCACTTAACCTGGTCTCAGCCCCTTTCAAACTAATCCACACCTGCCCTCACCTCCCAGCCCCTTAATCCCTTCATCCCATTTCTCTTTCTTCCCTTGCTTCCTCTGGGCCCCTGCTACTTCCCTCCCTCCTCTCCCTATGACTAAACAGATTTCTTTCTTAATACCTTTCCTGGGTAGATTTTTTTCTTCCCTCCTCATTTTGCTCTATATGCCTGGAATGATTCTAGTGAGTCAGAGGTATCCTTTTAGAATCACAGTTTCCATAAAGCCTTCCTGTAACAAGCTGTAAATGCTGCTCACCCTTTTTATTTTAGTAATTATTAAAGCCAGCAGAAACTTTTTTTTACTTTTACTTAAAAAGTTTTATCTCACTGTTTATCAAAACTTATCAAACTTGCTAATAATTGGCATTGGTAAAATTTCAACCAGCAAGAGAAGCGATGTTTCTTCAGAGCAATTATATCTTGCAGTCTCTGCTTTCTTTTTCCTAACCTGGGTCATGTGCACAGAAATAGATTTTGGGAAATGACACACTTGCCCTAGACCTAGATGGAAGAGTTTTTACATCTTGGATGAAGAAGTGGATGATGATAATTAAAGGTTAGTGATTGTACTCCTACCAGGGTGAGTGTTCCTTTAATGCCATATTTTATATTGTTCCCTTCTAATACTATGAGATTTGTGAAAAGTTTGGAATTAGGTCTAACTATATCTATACTGCAGCATGCTTATAGTATTACATTATACATTTTAGAAATGCACAAAATATATGTACATAACATAAACATATATGTGAAATTGTGCTGAAAGTTAGTTAATATTATTCTGAAGCACTATTTTTATAGATAATACATTGAATTAATTGGGAAGTAGTAAAACCCAGAGAGCTACAAATTCTTACGTGAGAAACTGCTTCCTCTGGAATTGTCTTGGGCTGAAAATTGGTAGAAGAGGTGATTGAGAGGACATGACCCCTGGTTGACCTGAGAGCTAGACATGGGCAATTAGAGGCTCCACACCCCCTCCCCTGTCCTTGAGATGTACCTTCTGCCCACAGTTCCCATAGCTGGAATCATTTTCAAGGACACGGCCTTGAGAGAGCAATGCATTGTTGAGCCTACCTGGGTGGTGTATGTGACTAAACCCAGTTAAGGCCTCTCTATAAACTTTTAAGATTCTTGTGGGTGGATGCAGTGATCTGTCTAAGTGGCACTGAAGACGAGCCTCATAGCTAAATTCCCTTGCTTAGTAAACCCACTGCCTACCCAACTGGAACAGTCTGTTGCTCTCTGCACTTTCTCCTTGCCCTCTGTGTACAGAGACCAATTTACAAACCAACAAAATTGATGCAGAAGAATGGGTACCCAAACAATTCTGGTGTCAGAATTCATTCATTCATTCATTCGTTCGTTCATTCATTCATTCATTCATTGTATTTCTTGGTATACTTTTTCAGGAATAAACACCAAGGAGAAAGGTAGGAAGGCAACTTACAACTTTTTCTCTGAAAATTAAATATTATTGGGTATTTTCTTCTACAGACAAGAAACATTAGATGGGTGCCTAGTTTAAGAACTGCACCAGGACCAATAAGTCTGCTACTTTCTTGGTCCTGATGCTAATAAAGGGAATTATGGTAAGCAGAGAATCCAATGACCAGTTTCATTCTTTATTATTTCTGTCAATTTCCAAGGTGTTTTAACTTTCTGTGAGAACGATTTTGAAATTTCCAACTGGAACGTGTAGGGGTTTTCTTGTGTTTTTGTTTTTTAACTGATGCTTTTGGACCATTTTAAACTTGCAAATCTTTATAGTTTTTGAAATACAGGTTTTAAGTCTCTTTTTTATTTTGAAGTCAACTGCATGATGCCCCATTCTCTCTTTTTTTCCTAGCAAAAATTTATCCACTTCACTATTTTCATGGACTATATGATGGCTTGAATTGTTCTCTTTATTTTTCTCTCTCCTAGTTTGTAGAATCAGAGCTATGTTTAGATGACTGTACATTTAAAAAAATTCTACCACTTCAATTCTTACAAGTATTAAACATGTTTGGGAGACATGGGGAAAAAAAGAAATGTTTTTATATTCGTAGGGGATTTTCCAGGAAAATGTTAGCAGTGTTGACCTTTTGCGTCAAGTTTTACCCACACAAATGGGCTCTTTACTGTCAACTTTGATTTTTAAGAGGACTTAAAAATGTTATCTAGATTAAAAACTAATTCAAACAATGCAAGATGACATATCACTTGCCATTTCAGATCATACATATTTTCCCTAAATCCCTGGATATAACACACACACAAAAAAAACAAGCACAAAAAAGAGTATTGAAAAGTGGAAAGAAAAAGTTGGACTGCTTAAGGATCTTGGGACTTCAGTAATGGCATGCTGGTGAATTCTCTGGGTTTTTTTTTTTTATTACCCTTTATGTATCCTGGATTGGGCTCTCTAGAAACCTCTAATAGAGAATCTTCAATAGTCACAGATAAAGAAAATTAAAAAAAAATTATTTTCCTTAGCCAAAGGACCAAGAAAAGAGTAGCTTAAAAATAATAATAATTAAAAAAATTTGGCAATACCTACACTACTCCCACCAAACATCAATGGAGAAAACATCTCTCACCTCTAGGATTTCAATGGGGCCGAGTGGGGATTTGATCTTCCATACCACTGCCTTGTCCTGTGGAAGCAGGTGCTGGGTAGGGACCTAACCTTCTGAGTGGGGAGCTTATCTTCCATTTCCTGCCTGGTATAAAGTGGCAGCACTCTAATTCCCTTGCTGAGTGATGTCAGCAGGATGTTCAGGGCAGCTCCCAAAGCAAGGAGTGGGTACTCTGATTCCCCTGCTGAGGTAGTCTTAGTGAAGCTGACCAAGGACCTGATCTTCCATTCCCTGCCTGGCTGTAGTGGGTGGTGCTCTGTTTCCCCAACTACAGTAGTGTCAGTGGGATCCACCTGCAGACTTCATCTTTACCCCCTCCTCATTGTCAAGGACGCTGAAGGAAGTGGTAAGAGGTGGGGCCAGTTGGCATTTGGCTTTCTGCTATCTACTTTTCTGGTGTCAGAGCAATTCAGCAGTGAAGCTTCTGCTCCCCCAACCTTGTCGCAGCAAAGTGGTCACCTTCTTCCCTTACTGGTGTCAGGGAAGGGCCAGCAGAAAGATGAGCTTTCACCTGCATTTATAGGTTATGAGGCAGTGTGAGTTGGCACCCCATTTTCACCAGGAGAGTACCAACAGAGTCAAGGAGGGAGCTAAACCCCACCTCACTTGTCTGCAATGAGGCAGTGCATGTTGCTGCCCCTCTTTTGCCAGGATAGTTGGTGGGACCCAGTGAGAAGTAAAACATACACAGCTAACTGCCCTCACAATAAACTGTACAGAGGACTGCTTGCTAAAAAGAGGAGGGCCCAGAGTCTCACAATAGAATATGTAAAAATGTCCAGAATAAAACAAAATCACTCATCACCTGAAGAACCAGAAAAATCACAGCATGAAATGGGGGGAAAAAAAGACAACCAACTGATAACACCAAGATGAATCAGATCTTGGCATTATCTGACAAGGATTTTATAGTTATTTATTTTGCGTGCATGAGAACATTTAAGATCTACTCTCTTAGCAAATTTCAAGTATAAAGTACACTATTACTAACTATAGTTACTGTGTTGTACATTAAATCCCCAGAACTTATTCATCTTACAACTGAAAGTTTGTATTGCTTGACCAACATCTTTCCCTTCTTCCCCAATCCCCAGCCCCTGCAACCATGTTCTACTCTCTGGTTCTATGAGTTCAACTTTTTTAGATTTCCTATGTAAGTGAGATCATAGAGTATTTGTTTTTCTGTGTCTGACTTATTTCACTCTGACGAGGATTTTAAGCCAACCATCATAGAAATGTGTAAATAAGGAAATAGAAATTATTTTAAAACAAAGGAAAAAAATAGAAACTCTCAATGAAGAAATAGAATTTACTAAACAGAACCAAATTGGAATAATAGAACTGAAAAATACAATAAGCAAAATTAAAAACTCAATGAATGGGTGCATTACTGCAGCAGAGATCACAGAGGATGGAATTAGTTAATTTAGGGACAGATTATCAGAATTTATTTAGTCAAAACATAGAGTTACCGTATGACCCACCAATTTCACTCCTAGGTATGTGCCCGAGGGAAATGAAAACTTATGTTTACGCAGACTTATAAAAGAATGTTTATAGAAGCATTATTCATAGTGGCCCAAACGTGAAGACAACACAAATGTCCATCAACAGATGAATGAATAAACAAAATGGGTATATTCATACAATGGAATATTATTCAGGCATAAAAACAACTAGAGTGCTGATACATGCTACAACATGGCTGAACATCAGAAACATTCTGCTCAATTAAAGAAGCCAGATAAACACAGCCACAAATTCTATCATCCAATTTCTATGAAATGTCCAGAATAGACAAATCTATAGAGACAAGAGGGAGATTTGTGGTTTCCAGAGGCTACAGTAGGGAGAATGGGGAACAACTGCTAATAGGTAAAGGATTTCTTTTGGGAGTGATGAAAAAGTTCTGAAATTGAGGTGATGGTTATACAACTCTAAATTTACTAAAACTCATTGAGTCGTATGCTTTAAATTGGTGAGATTTATGGTACATAAATTATGTCTCAAGCTGCTAAAATAAAAGTAAGTGTAATATTAATGTATTAGACTAGGTTAGACCATTTTGAATACCTGTATGCCTTTTATGCATCCTAAAATGATTATTTAAAACAAGAGATATCCAAATTCAATTCCACTTGAATCATGTCTTTTTGAGCAACTATACCAGGCGCTGTGTTAGGCATGCTCCTGAGGAATACTGAAATAAAAAGAAGAATGTCTTGATTTCTTTTTTTTTTTTTAAAGATTTTATTTATTTATTTCACAGCGGGAGAGAGATCACAAGGAGGCAGAGAGGCAGGCAGAGAGAGAGGGGGGGAAGCAGGCTCCCTGCGGAGCAGAGAGCCCGACGCGGGCCTCGATCCCAGGACCCTGAGATCATGACCTGGGCCGAAAGCAGAGGCTTTAACCCACTGAGCCACCCAGGCGCCCAGAATGTCTTGATTTCAGAGAGCTTAAACTTACAGGGGGAAGAGACATATATAAATGTTTATAATCTAAGATGGTCATTTTTACATAATTTGCTTCATTTATTCAAATACAGCACCAACACATAAAGATATTGCAGTTAATGACAAATTTAGGAAACTTAACACAGGTAACCCATACGTATTTTTTCATGTTGAGCCCTCTAGCATTTTTAAGGAGTAGCAAAACTGGAGACTGGTTCAAGTCAACTTTCATTCCTCTTGATCCAATCAGATACTTATTAATACTTAATGACTCTTCCTTTGGGCAATTGTTTGTGAAATCAACCTGGTTGACACTCTTATATTAACTTGGAAACAATCACTATTTCTAGCTTTAACACTTGACTAGGCTAATAATGCTTTGAATTAATTGACTAGTTTGCAGATGTGGAAGGATCTGCTTGATGTATCTGACTGGCCAATTTTCCGTGAGTTGTGTTGGCTCATTTAAGATTCTGTGAAGACTATAATGATTGACAGATAAGCTTCCCTAAAGCAGCACTTATTTTGGAGATATATTGCCTTTTACTGGTGAACTTGGCTCTTCAACCTAATGTAAACTGATTGGAATTAACAATCACGCAGCAAGCTACTAATGTCCACATTGAGAGGGAGTGTTTGTTCAGTCAAATGTGGTTAATAATTTCTTGATACAAAATTGAAACTACACTTTCTGTAATCTGAGGTGGAAGAAAATGAAATACACTCAGAACATTGTTAACGTTTAGATAAAGGTTTAGCAGTGCATATTTATCCAAACTTTTCACTCTGACTCCTTTCCACCCAACTTTGGAAGGGAATTTGTGAATGAGGTCCATTTCTTGCAGGCCACAAAACTAATAAATGAATAGTAGCTATCCAAAGACACTGGGGATTAGCATAGTGTTCTCTGCCCTAGAGTCAGTCTGCCTGCGTTCAAATTCCTCTTCCACCACTTAATAGCTCATTGACCTTGGGCAAGTCTCTAGCTTTCTTTGAGACTTAGTTTCCTCATTCGTGTGATAGGAATAGAAGTAGAACTTTTTGCATGGGGTATTTGGGAGTTTTGAATGAGATAATACATGTAAAGTATTTAGCATGCTGCCTGGCACTAAGAAGAATTATACGAATGTTTATAATTATTAGTATTAACCATGATTTCACTCACAGAATGATAGTTGGACAAATAATTGGGATGTACCACTACTGCGAGGATGTGTGGACCACAGGCATCATGTTGAAAACTGGGTTTTTAGGTAAATAGAATAGGTCACCAAGAATGTTAAAGACATCAAAAGGCTAATCCCACTAATTGTACTCTATTTTTGGAAGTACAGTCTTACAGATACCTACAAAGATACGGAAACTACCTAAAGGTACTTCACTGCTAGGCAATCAGAGAGCAGTTGAGTTTGTTTCATTTATTTCTATTTAATAAACCACATGTTGTTGCTTAAAACAACCACTTTATTTGCTTAATATTTTGTGGCTAAAGAATTCGGGAAGGGCTTAATTGATAGATTTTCTCTGATCCATATGGGTATATGGTTTCACTGGGAAAGTTTGTGCCAGGATGGGTTTGTAATTCAAACTTAGATCCTTGGGGCTCTTTGTCTCTCACATGGATCTCATTCACCATGGCCTTTTTGGTTTCAAGTCTCACATTTAGGTCTTTCATTCATTTTACAAAAAGATTTATGGGGCACCTGGGTGGCTCAGTTGGTTAAGCGACTGCCTTCGGCTCAGGTCATGATCCCAGAGTCCTGGGATCGAGTACCGCATCAGGCTCCCAGCTCCATGGGGAGTCTGCTTCTCCCTCTGACCTTCTCCCCTCTCATTCTCTCTCTCACTCTCTCTCAAATAAATAAATCTTTTTCTTAAAGATTTCATTTATTTATTTGAGAGAGAGAGAGAGAGAGAGGAGGGAGGGACAGAGGGAAAGAAGCGGATTCCCACTGAGTGTGGAGCCAGACACGGAGCTCATTCATACCACCCTGAGATCATGACCTGAGCTGAAACCAAGAGTTGGACCCTTAACTAACCGCACCACCCAGGTACCCCAGTCTTTCATCCATCTTGAATTTATTTTTGTATGTGATGTAAGAGTGGTCCAGTTTTTTTTTAAGATTTTATTTATTTGACACAGAGTGAGAGATCACAAGTAGGCTGAGAGGCAGACAGAGAGAGAGAGAGAGTAGAGGAAGCAGGCTCCCTGCTGAGCAGAGAGCCCGACATGGGACTCGATCCCATGATCCTGAGATCATGACCTGAGCCGAAGGCAGAGGCTTTAACCCACTGAGCCACCCAGGCGCCCGGTCCAGTTTCTTTATTTTGCATGTTGCTGTCCACTTTTCCCAACACCGTTTGTTGAAGGCACTGTCCCTTTCCCATTGGATATGCTTTCCTGCATTGTTGAAGATGAATTGACCATATAGTTATGGGTTCATTTCTGGTTTTTTTGTTCTGTTCCATGGATCTATGAGTCTGTTTTTGTGCCAGTATCATACTGTGTTGTTCACTACAGCTTTGTAATATAACTTGAAGTCCAGAATTGTGATGCCTCCAGCTTTGTTTTTCTTTTTCAAGATTGCTTTGGTTATTTGGGGTCTTTTGTGATCCCATGCAAATTAGGATCGTTGGTTCTACTTTTGTGAAAAATGCTGTTGGTATTTGGATAGGGATTACATTAAATGGGTAGAGTGCTTTGGGTAGTATGGACATTTTAACAATATTTGCTCTTCTGATCCATGAACATGGAGTGTCTTTCCATTTTTTTGTGTCATATTCAATTTCTTTCATCAGTGTTTTATAGTTTTCAGGTTACAGGTCTTTCAACTCTTTGGTTAGGTTTATTCCTAGGTATCTTATTATCTTTGGTGCAATTGTAATTGGGATTGTTTTCTTAGTTTCTCTTTCTGCTGCTTCATTATTGGTGTATAGAAATGCGGTACATTTCTGCAGATTGAGTTTGTATCCTGTGACTTTACTAAATCTGTGTATCAGTTCTAGCAATTTTTTGGTGGAGTGTCTCAGGTTTTCTATACAGAGTATCATGTCATCTGCAAATAGTGAAAGTTGTTGTCCTTCTTCCTTACTGGTTTGGATTTCTTTTTGTTGTCTGGTTGCTGTGGCTACGTCTTCCAGTACTATGTTGAATGAAAATTGTGAGAGTGGATATCCTTGTCTTGTACCTGACCTTAGGGGAAAAGCTCTCAGTTTTTCCCTATTGAGGATGATGTTAACTGTTGGTTTTTCACAGGTGGGCTTTATTATGTTGAGGTACGCTCCCTCTAAATCTGCTTTGTTGAGGATTTTTATCATGAATGGATGTTGTAGTTTGTCAAATGCTTTTTCCGTGTCTATTGAAATGATCATATGGTTCTTACCCTTTCTCTTATGGATGCGATGTATCACACTGATTGATTGATTTGTGAATATTGAACAACCCTTGCAATCCAGGAGTAAATCCCACTTTTGATTTTGAGGATATTGCCAGTTTTTTAATTCCTAGGTCCAGATTGCAGTATATCTGCAGTATTTTGTTGTTCAGAGCAGTCAGGATCTCACCCAGATTCAGGGGAGGATGATATAGACTCACATTTCTATAGGATAAAGCAATGAATTTGTAGCCATCTTTTTTTTTTAAAAAAAAGATTTTATTTATTTATTTGACACACAGAGAGAGAAATCACAAGTAGGCAGAGAGGCAGGCAGAGAGGGGAGGAAGCAGGCTCCCTGCCGAGCAGAGAGCCCGATGCGGGCCTCCATCCCAGGACCCTGAGATCATGACCTGAGCCGAAAGCAGAGGCTTTAAGCCACTGAGCCACCCAGGCGCCCTGTAGCCATCTTTTAATTCCAGCTTTATTGAGGTATAATTGACAAATAAAAGTGTATACATTTAAAGTATACAGTGTGATGGTTTGATATATGTATACATTGTGAAATATTTACCTCAATGAAGTTAATGAACATGTCTATCACTTCACGTAATTACCTTTGTGTTTGTGTGTGTTTGTGTGTGTGTTGAAAAATTTAAGATCTATTTTCTCAGTAAATCTCAAGAATACAGTACAGTATTAACTATAGACACTATGCTATTCATTAGAGCCTCAGAGTTCCTTTTCATTCATTCTTTCATTCATTTTTCATAAACAGAGTTTTTATTTCTTGTAGGCAGTGGTCATGAAATGACCTTCAATGGATACCATCAGATAAGGTAGGGATGACATTCCTGTGGCAATTTGTTAATGGGGCAAAATTTGAATTTCTGTACATTTACATACAAATTTTCCCCAAATTACAACAGATGTGCTATCATACAGACATTTAGCTTTGAACAACAGTTCACAACTTGATTTAGGCTTGTGCTGTGAATGAACACCTCCAGAGTAATCCTGGTTAACATGTACAGTAACATTTTTCTTACATAAAATCCTCAAGTGTCAGGATTGCAGAAAGGACAGAGGAGGTCATTATTCCCCACTGACATAAAATAATGTACTCCTTTTCTAAAACACACAATACATTAAAGTGAGTTGTTCTTTATTCTTTTCCTTTAAAAAAAAGATTTTATTTATTTACTTGAGAGTGAGAGAGAGAGCATGAGAGGAGAGAAGGTCAGAGGGAGAAGCAGGCTCCTGGCTGAGCAGGAAGCCTGATGTGGGACTCCATCCTGGGACTCTGGGATCATGACCTCAGATGAAGGCAGTCGCTTAACCAATGAGCCACCCAGGTGCCCCCTTTTTCCCCTTTTTAAAATGTAAATGTATTCAAAAATTTTTTTTAAAATTCAATTTAGTTAAAAGACAGTGTATTATTAGTTTCAGGGGTAGAATTTAGTGATTCATAGGTTGTGTATAACACCCAGTGCTCATTCCATCAAGTGAAATCTTGCCATTTGCAGCATGTGAGCTAGAGTATATTATGCTCAGCGGAAGAGGTCAGAGAAAGATAACTATCATATGATTTCAGTCATATGTGGAATTTAGAAAAGAAAACAGATGAACATAGGGGAAGGGAAGGGAAAGTGAAGCGTTAAACTTTAAGTGTGGGCTGCCCCAGCACATGCATGCACCCGTGCTCCACCTAGGGACTGGGTAATGCAGCAGTCACATGGTTCACTTAATAGTACTTTAGCCATTTCTTGTTTGGCTCTTAGAAGTGATAATGTTTGAGTGCAGTTACTTCCTTTATGAGGTTTATTTTTGCTCTCTTTCTGTTCCGTGGCCAAACTAACTTACCAACCCCTTTCCCCTGTTCCAAGTGACAGAATTCCTTCTTATAACAAAGTTTTTGTCCTTTGACTAACATTTCCACATTTTTCTCAGCCCCCAGCCCCCGGCAATCGCCATTCTATAATGTTTCTATGAATTCACCTTAAAAAAATTCCTTATGTGATACCATACTAACAGTTGTGAGGTGATATCTCATTGTGTTTTCAATTTGCATTTCTCTGATGATGAATGAGTTCGAGTACCTTGAGTACCTTTTTTTTTTTTTTAAATTCAATTAACCAACATGTAGTACATCATTAGTCTTTGGTGTAGTGTTCAGTGATTCATTAGTTGCATATAACATCCAGCACTACATTACATCACATGCCCTCCTTAATGGCCATCACCCAGTCACCCCATTCCCCCACCCACCTCTCTTTCCACAGCCCTCAGTTTGTTTCCCAGAGTCCAGAGTCTCTCATGGTTTGGCTCCCTCTCTGATTTCTTCCCAGTTTTTCCTCCCTTCCCCTATGATCCTCTGCACTATTTCTTATATTTCACATATGAGTGAAACCATATGGCAGTTGTCTTTCTCTGATTGACTTATTTCACTCATCATAATACCCTCCAGTTCCATCCATGTCGATATAAGTAGTAGGTATTCATCCTTTCTGATGGCTGAGTAATAGAATATTCCATTGTATATATGAACCACATCTTTATCCATTCATCTGTTGAAGGACATCTTGGCTCCTTCCATGGTTTGGTTATTGTGGACATTGCTGCTATGAACATTGGGGTGCAGGTGCCCCTTCTTTTCACTACATCTGTATCTTTGGGGTAAATACCTAGTAGTGCAATTGCTGGGTCGAGGGTAGCTCTATTTTTAACTTCCTGAGGAACCTCCTTACTGTTTTCGAGAGTGGTGCATTCCCACCAACAGTGTAAGAGGGTTCCCCTTTCTCCACATCCTCACCAACATTTGTTGTTCCCTGTCTTGTTCATTTTAAGCATTCTCACTGGTTTAAGGTGGTATCTCATTGTGGTTTTGATTTATATTTCCCTGATGACTAGTGATGTTGAGCATTTTTTCATGTGTCTGCTGACCATTTGTATGTCTTCTTTGGAGAAGTGTCTGTTCATGTCTCCTGCCCATTTCTTGACTGGATTATTTGTTTTTTGGGGTGTTATGTTTGATAAGTTCTTTTTTTGTTGTTAAGTTCTTTATAGATCTTGGATACCAGTCCTTTATCTGATATGTCATTTGGAAATATCAACTCCCATTCCAGAGGCTGTCTTTTAGTTTTGTTGACTATTTCCTTTGCTGTGCAGAAGAGTTTTTATCTTGATGATGTCCCAATAGTTCTTGAGTACCTTTTAACGTACCTATTGGCCTTTTGTATGTCTTCTTTGAAAAAATGTCTGTTCAGGTCTTCTGACCATTTTAAAATAATAATAATAATAATAATAATAATAATAATAATATGATGATGATGATGATGATGATGATTTGCTATTGAGGGGTACCTATTTCTTATATAATTTTAGATATTTAAAAATTTTTTTTAAAGTAGGTTTCATACCTAGCATGGATCCAGCACAGGGCTAGAACTCATGACCCTGAGATCAAGACCTGAGCTGAGATCAAGTGTTGGACACTTAAACAACTGAGCCACCCAAGAGCCCCTACTTTTTTTTAGATATTAATCCCTTATTAGATGCATAGTTTGCAAATATTATCTCACATTCTATTGTTTGCCTTTTCACTTTGTTCATTGTTTCCTTTGCTGTGCAGAAACTTTTTAGTTTGATGTAGTTCCACTTATTTGTTTTTGCTTTTGTTACCTATATGGTTTTAGTGTCATATCCAAAAAAGATCATTGTCAAGACCAATGTTAAGGAGTCTTTTCCTCATGTTTTCTTCTAGGAGTTTTATGGTTTCAGGTTTGTATTTAAGTCTTTAATCCATTTCCAGTTAATTTTTGTGAAGAGTGTAAGACAGAGGTCCAGGGCGCCTGGGTGGCTCAGTGGGTTAATGCCTCTGCTTTCGGCTCAGGTCGTGATCTCAGGGTCCTGGGATCGAGGCCCGCATCGGGCTCCCTGCTCAGCGGGGAGCCTGCTTCCCCCTCTCTCTCTCTGCCTGCCTCTCTGCCTCCTTGTGATCTCTCTCCCTCTGTGAAATAAATAAATAAAATCTTTAAAAAAAAAAAAGACAGAGGTCCAATTTCATTCTTTTGCAAGTGGATACCTCTTTTCCCCAAACCATTAATTGACTATTCTTTTCCTATTGTGTGTTCTTGGTGCCCTTGTCAAAGATTAGTCGATCATATATACATGAGTTCATTCATGGGGTCTCCATTCTGTTTCACTGGACTTTGTGTCTGTGTCTTATGCCAGTACCACACTGTTTTGATTACTTGATTTGTGATATAATTTGAAATCAGGAAATATGATACCTCCGGTTTTAGTTCTTCTTTCTCAAGATTGCTTTGGTTACTTGGTGTCTTTGTGGTTTCATAGGAATTTTAGGATTGTTTTTTCTATTGCTGTGAAAAATGTCATTGTAATTTTGATAGGGATTTCATTGAATCTGTAGGTCACTTTGGGTCATACGAAGTTGTAACAATATTAATTCTTCAAACCCATGAACATTTCGGAGTATAGCTCAGGGGTAGAGCATGTGACTGCAAACCATGAACATTTCTTTTTGTCTTCTTCAATTTCTGTCATCAATGTCTTATAGTTTTCTGTGTACATATTTTAACCTTCTTAGTAATTTTATTTCTAAGTACTTACGTTTTTTGATTGTACTGTAAATGGAATTGCTTTTTAAATGTCTCTTTCGGATAGTTTATTGTTAGCGTATAGATTTGTATGTTGATTTTGTATCCTGCTATAGCCATATTTGATCTTCTAGAGTGACATACCTATATGAATATAGTTTTCTAAACATTATCATTTGTTTGTTTATTAATGAAGCATTGACCTATGAAGTATCGAAGATGATATCATGAGAATTATTTCTAAAGTTGGAATTGACATTAAATGCCGCATTTAAATTGGTAGATGCTGAAAGTCATTTTTGGTTTTGAGTTTCCTTGGTAGCTTTCTTATTTGATTCAATTGGTATACATAGGTAAAATTTTTTGAATGAAATGGATACATATAAAGGAGTTTGCATTTATGTTCTCAGTAGCAGCTTTCAGTTCCATAAAGTAAAATGTCAGAAATAATAGCAATTTCATTAAAACAAGTAAATTTGTGAAAGCAAAATATATTCCGTAACTAAAATATAGGTTCCTTTTAAAAAAAAAATTTGTTATGTTAGTCATCATACAGTACATCATTAGTTTTTGATGTAGTGTTCCATGATTCATTGTTTGTGTATTCATTGTTAATACCCATCACCAGGTTCCTAATGTAGATTGTTATCATGGAGTTATTATTTAGAAATAATTATTTGCATCCAGATAACTTTATAAGTTGCCTTATTATTAACATAAAAATTGCCTATTGACCTATTTTATTCCTGTTATTTGGCATCTTATTTCCACTTGAATCAGAAAGTGTTCCATATATTTCTTGCTAATAAGAATTGTTCTGAGTATGAGAATCTTTCACTTTATATTCCTGAATTTTGCATCTTATTGATCTGCTTGCCTAATGTCACTTATGTATGTGACTGACAACGTCGTAACAACTCTGGTCCCTAAATGAAGGATACTAAAGTCTCATCTTATCTCCCTTCTGCCTGTAGAAATTAGCAAAGATGATATTTGCCCTGCAATATTAACCTGACCAATATAAAAGGATGGGGTTTTTCGATACTTTGTTTGTGTCTGTGTAAACAGAAAGTGGCATTCAAAGGCACAGGATACTGACTAGGCAAAGTCGTCATGAGGTGCTGACTAGTGGAACAGCTAGAACAGCTAGTTTATTCCAATGACTCAGCTCTACTGTTTCCCTGGGAACATGAACTGATCTGATCTCAGGGAAATGGAGTCTTCCTGGGCAGAGGTTTTCCCCCTTTTAGGACATGTCTCCACAGTTAGCCATTGGTTCCTGGGGACTCTTATTAACCAGTATTCATCTGCTTTTCAAATTCCTGATCTAATTTTAGGCTGGAGTAGTGATATTCAACCTTGCTTCCATACTGTGATCACCTGGGGAGATTTAAGGAATCTCGATGCTTGGCCTTTACTGCAGAAAAATTAAATTAGGATGTTTGAAGATAGGACTCCAGGACATTAGGATTTTTTTTTAAACATCCAAGGTGATTCCAATAAGCAGCAAATGTAATAATATATAAACCTTAAATCTTACCAACTGACAATTTTACAGTTTAAAGTTTCTCTAATTCCAAGTAGGACATACCAACCCACCCAATGGACATGCATTTTATATTTCCTGAATGATGCATGACACCTATTGTGTTACTCAGTCTAAGCTAGGGGGATATTTTTCATCATTTTAGATTCTCTGTTTTGGTCATTGTTAATATTTTTGGAGAAACACAATTTCAAAGTAAAAAGAAACTCTATAGGGGCGCCTGTGTGGTGCAGTCGGTTAAGCGTCAAACTCTTGGTTTTGGCTCAGGTCGTGATCTCAGTGTGGTGAGATAGAGCCCCACAAGGGCTCCATGCTCAGCACAGAATCTGCCTAAGAAGACTCTTTCTCTGCCTCTCCACCCCCCATGCTCTCTCTCTAAATGAATAAATCTTTTATAAAAAGTTGAAAATTAAAAAAGAAACTATAAAAAGTACAATTAAATAAAAAAAATTTTAAAGACTATGAAAAGACAAATGCTAAATTTGAATCCAGACAAAAAATATGAATGACTATGTAAAATTATTAACGCAGTCATTTTGGGAATAAAAAAAGAATTAAAGTTTTGATTAAGCCCTGATTGTAGAAACTCAATACTATATATTCAACAACAGGAAGGACTGCAAAAAGTCTTGAACTTAATTTTTTATTATGAACAGTGGAATTGGTGTAGTAAACCTGTAACTATTTTATGTTTATTTTAGGACAAACAAGTCAATAAATATATAGAAGTTATTGGGAACCAGGATTATCACTGTGGGACAAAGAAATATGATACAAATATAAAGTAAAGTGAAGAAAACCTAGTGTTATTATATTTGAACAGAAGGTATCACTCTGAAGAACGTTTTAAAATATTCCTAACTTTGCTTATTGAAAAGTTTTAGAAGTAATGTCATTCTGGTAATATTGAACATGCCTTGTTTTTTCTGAATAACTTTCCCCCCAAAAAGAGCTAAAGTTTCTTGGAGAAACTCCTGATTCTCAGTAAGGGGCAAGTAAAGTAAAAGATGAAACTGGGATGTTTCATTATGCCAGAAAACACAAAAGTGGCTTTAAAAAATTGGAACATTTTAAAAGGACATAGGATCTGAATAGACATTTATGCAAAGCAGATACCTAGAATAGATGCTCAATGTAATTAATCATTAGGGAGATGCAAATAAAACACATAATGAGATACCACCTCATACCTACTAGAATGACTAGGGTCTGAACAACAGAAAATAAGTGTTGGTGATGATGTGGAGAAATTCAATTCTCATATATAGCTGCTGGCATGCATTGGGCAACATTTTGACAGTTGCTCAAAAAGTTAAACATGGAGCTACTATATGACCAAGGAACTCAAATCCTTGGTGTATACCCAAAAGAATTGAAAGTGAATGTTTATATAAAAATGTGTACATGAATGTTTATAGCAGCATTATTCACAATAGCTAGAAAGCAGAAATAACCTAAATGTGTATCAGTGGAGAAATGGGTAAACAAAGCATGATGTATCCATACAGTGGAATATTGTTAAGCCATAAAAAGAAATTAAGTACTGACACTTGCTACAACATGGATGGGCCTTGCAAACATTATGCTAAATGAAAGAAGCCAGTCATAAAAGGCCACATGTTCTACAATACCCTTTATAGGAAATACCCAGAATAGGCAAACCTATAAAGACATAAAAATAGTTAGTGCTTGTCAGGGCTGGGGTGAGAGGGTAGTGAGAATGACTATGTGATGATTGTGTAGTTTCTTTCTAAAGTGATGAAAATTTTCTGGAATTAGTAGTGATGGCTGTTCAACACTGTGAATATCCTAAAAACCACTAGATAGTAACTTTAAAATAGTTCAAATGGTGATTTTTATGTTATGTAAATTTCATCTCAGTAAAAAACAAAACTATGAAAGAGGAGCAAATGTCTTAGAACCAGACAGATCTAAGTTCATATCCAGACTTTATTGTGTCCTAGATATGTGCGTGTGTGCCAAACACTCCATGTCTGTGTATGTCTCCTGCTCTGTGATGTGGGCATGAACAATCCCTAGCTCTTACCTGGGGGAGTGGGGCACATCACAAGGGGACCAGATATAACTTTCTGGAGTGCTTCTAATATTTGGGCTCCCCACATGTACACTTAACTTTCCTTTCAGAAGGTAAACCCTCTCACCCTTTCCCTTACCTGGACATTATGCAGGTATTGGCACAGTTGTTCATTCTATTCCTTTTTTTTTTATTGTGTCATGTTAGTCACCATACAGTACATCATTAGTTTTTCATATAGTGCTCCACGATTCATTGTTTGCATGTAACACCCAGTGCTCCATGCAATCTGTGCCCTCCTTAATACCCATCACCAGGCTCACCCATTCCCCCCATGCTGCTCCATTCTAAAACTTTTCATTTGCTTCCCAGAGTCCACAGTCTCTCATGGAAGTCAGTTATCATATGGTTTCACTTATTTGTTCATTCCATTCTTAATCATGTGCTCTTTTTTTTAAAGATTTTATTTATTTATTTGACACACAGAGAGAGGTCAGATCACAAGTAAGCAGAGAGGCAGGCAGAGAGAGAGGAGGAAGCAGGCTCCCTGATGAGCAGGGAGCCCGATGCAGGCCTCTATCCCAGGACCCTGAGATCATGACCTGAGCTGAAGGCAGAGGCATTAACCCACTGAGCCACCCAGGTGCCCTTAAACGTGTGCTCTTTCTGCTCCCATGTCACCATATCCTGCTCTTTCTTGGAATGATGGTGTCATTTAGTGGATTCCTTTTTCCTGTCTTTAAGTTCGAAGCTCTGGGTGATATTTTGTCTGAGGACCACTTAATTTTTCAGGTTAGGTTCTTTCTCCTAGGATATTCATTCATATTTTATTTTCAACCACAGCATTTAAGCCAAAACCTCCCATTCATTTTACTTCTGAGATCTTTGTCTAAGTATGGTATTGACAGGTAGGCATCTTCAAGTCAGCACCTCAAACTCAAGATGTAACAAATGGAAATCATTCTCCTCTCAACTTGAACCTTTTCTCCTACTTCATTTAACAAAAACCACTATCTGCACAATTCTCAAGATAGAGCTTAGAAAATTATTTTAGACACTTTTCTGTGAATCAACATTACAAACTATCAGTCAAGTTTGCTGTTTGCATGTTGAATATAATATATGTCTATCTCTATTTAGAGTTACCAAACAAATATTTACTTAAGTATTATGGAAGACACATTACAACACAGAGGTTAAGAAACTAGACTCTGAAATTACATAGAAATAAAAACTTTACTACTTTTGAGCCAGAAAATTTGGTTCTGTTTGTTAACCTACTAGAATTTCAATTTCCTTATCAGTAAAACAGGATAAACCTCATGTTACAGTGTTTGGGGGGAGGATTAAATGAGATAGTACATATAAAACAATTAGCATAGCATGGTCCAGGTACATGACAAGTAACCAGTTTAGGGAATCTTTTACTGGTTAAGTCTGACCATTGCAGAAACTGTTCTAGGGCTTGTCCCTTTCTACTGGTCTTAGATGTTCTGAGACCTTATTTGGGATGTGGGAGGGGGTTTCCATTCAGGGTGATTGAAGAGGGACAAGGCAAAGCCATAGGATGAAAGAAGTCATGAAGCCCTCTGGCAAGATGCAGGATACTTACCAGGCAAAGTTATCAATAGATGCTGACTAGAGGAATAGCTAGTATATTCCAGTGACTTGACTCTACTATTTTCTCAGGAGCATGAATAGATCTCATCTCAGGGAATTTGAGTCTTCCTGAGCAAAGGTTTTCTCCCTTTTAGGACTAGCCCTTACAATCAGCTTCTAGTTTCTGGGGAGTATTAACCAGTGTTCTTCTGTTTCTCCTCATATTCTGATCTAATTTCAGACTGGATGGAGGATTTTCAACCTTGCTTCCATACTAGGATCACCTGGGGAGATTTAAGAAATCCCGATACCTGGGCTTTACTACAAAAACAATTAAATCAGGATCTCTGAAGATGGGACTCCATGATATCAGTTTTTTTAAAACCCCTAAGGTGATTCCAATATGCAGCAAAGGTTTTGAACCAACAATCTAGAGCCTTGCAACAAAAAACGTGGTCTGTGACAAGCACCATTGACATCAACTGGGAGCTTTTTAGAAATGCAGAAATTTGGCCTTGTCCTAGATGTACTGAATCAGAACCTACAATTTAACAAGATAATGGAGTGATTTGTATTTGAGAAGCACTGGTTTAGAACAATGATTCTCAATTTGGGCTGTACATTACTATTAGTTGTAAGATCAGATGTTAGAGTACACTTGAGAAGTCAGGGAAATATAAGTCAATAAAGAGGGCCCAAGGGAAGTAGGGTCAGGAGGGAGAGAAGGAGAGAGCCTATCAAATGATGCAAATACTATGTCTGAGTGTGTTAAAGGGTGCAGAAGATCACATTTAATATGTATCTGTCTCGGGCGCCTGGGTGGCTCAGTGGGTTAAAGCCTCTGCTTTCGGCTCAGGTCATGATCTCAGGGTCCTGGGATCGAGGCCCGCGTCGGGCTCCCTGCTCAGTGGGGAGCCTGCTTCCCCCTCTCTCTCTGCCTGCCTCTCTGCCTCCTTGTGATCTCTCTCCCTCTGTGAAATAAATAAATAAAAAATAAAATCTTTAAAAAAAAATATGTATCTGTCTCTTTTAATTTGTGGTCACCAACCTTCAAGAAGATTCATGAATCTTGGTATTCAGGCCCTTGTGTAGTTTCTTCTCACACTTAATCAGAGCACATTAACTATGACCAATAGAATGTGGTGGAAAAAATGATGCCTGTTTCAAGGTTACATAATAAAAAAACATTACAATTTCTTATTTGGCCTCTTGGATCCCTTGCTCTGGGAAAAGCCACATGCCATACTGTGATAACACCCAAGCAAGCCCATGGAGAGGCCCATGCGGAGAAGAACTGGGCCCCCTTTAAAACTGCCAGCTATGTGAGTGAGTGAGCCATCATAGAAGCAAACCTCTCAGTTACTGTTGAGCCTTCAGGTGACTGCAGCCCTAGTCAATACCTAACTGCAACTACATGAGGAACCCTGTGAAAGAAACATGTGTGAGAGTCCCAGACATGTTCTTTATCTACAGAAACTAAGAGCATACTCCATGATTGTTTTATACCACCATGTTTTGGAGTGCTTTGTATCTGCTGTAACTGGAACAGGGTTTTGTACATGGAAGTGGAGTGCTGCTATGACAAAACCCTAAAACATGGCAGTGGATATGGAACCAGGAGACAGAATTTGGGAGAGCCTTAAGGAGATTGCTATGGTTGTGAGGGAGGCTGTCAGTGAGATCCAAGGGAAAGTGAGGAAATGATTGCTAGAAATGAGCAGAAAAATGTTCCTTTATTCTAACCAGGATCCTTATTATGTAGTGACAAAAAACTTAATAGTGTCACCTCTGATAGCACGGAAGTTGAGAATGCAGCTAGGGAAATGACTGATCTAGCTAAAGAGATTTCCACGCAGACTGCCGGAGGTGCCATTTGGCTTTTAAAAAAATGCTTATACTTTATGTGGAAAACCCAAAAGACTCCACTGCCAAACTGCTAGAACTCATATAAGAATTCAGTAAAGTGTCAGGATATAAAATCAATGCACAGAAATCAGTTGAATGTCTATACACCACCAACAAGACAGAAGAACGAGAAATTAACCAGTCAGTCCCATTTACACTTGCACCCAAAACCATAAGATACCTAGGAATAAATCTAACCAAAGAGGCAAAGAATCTGTACTCAGAGAACTATAGAATACTCATGAAAGAACTTGATGAAGACAAAAGAAATGGAAAAACATTCCATGCTCAAGAATTGGGAGGGTAAATATTGTGAAAATGTCTATGCTACTTAGAGCATTCTACACATTTAATGCAATCCCTCTCAAAATGCCATCAACTTTTTTCAAAGAAATGGAACAAATAATCCTAAAATTTATATGGAACCAGAAAAGACCCTGAATAACCAGAGGAATGTTGAAAAGGAAAACCAAAGTTGGTGGCATCACAATTCCAGACTTCAAGCTCCATTACAAAGCTGTAATCATCAAGACAGTATGGTACTGCACAAAAACAGACATATAGATCAATGGAACACAATAGAGAGCCCAGAAATGGACCCTCAACTCTATGGTCAACTAATCTTTGACAAAGCAGGAAAGAATGCCCAATGGAGAAAAGACAGTCTCTTCAACAAATGGTGTTGGGAAAATTGGACAGCCACATGCAGAAGAATGACACTGGACCATTTCCTTATACCACACACAAAAATAGACTCAAAATGGATGAAAGACCTCAATGTGAGATAAGAATCCATCAAAATCCTTGAGGAGAACACAGGCAGCAACGTCTTCGACCTCAGCTGCAGCAACTTCTTCCTAGAAACATTGCCAAAGGCAAGGGAAACAAGGGCAAAAATGAACTATTGGGACTTCATCAAGATCAAAAGCTTTTACCCAGCAAAGGAAGCAATCAAGAAAACCAAAAGACAACCAACAGAATGGGAGAAGATATTTGCAAATGACATATCAGATAAAGGGCTAGTACCCAGAATCTATAAAGAACTTATTAAACAAATAACCCAATTAAGAAATGGGCCGAAGACATGAACAGACATTTCTGCAAAGAAGACATCCAAATGTTCAACAGACACATGAAAAAGTGCTCAACATCACTCAGCATCAGGGAAATACAAATCAAAACCACAGTGAGATATCACCTCACACCAGTCAGAATGGCTAAAATTAACAAGTCAGGAAACAACAGGTGTTGGCAAGGATGCAGAGAAAGGGGAAACCTTTTATATTGGTGGGAATGCAAGCTGGTGCAGCCACTCTGGAAAACAGTATGGAGGTTCCTCAAAAAGTTGAAAATAGAGCTACCCTATGACCCAGCAATTGCACTACTGGGTATTTACTCCAAAGATACAAATGTAGTGATCCAAAGGGGCATGTGCACCTGAATGTTTATAGCATCAACGTCCACAATAGCCAAACTATGGAAAGAGCCTAGATGTCCATCAACAGATGAATGGATAAAGAAGATGTGGGGTGTGTGTGTGTGTGTGTGTGTGTGTGTGTACACACACACACACACAATGGAATATTATGCAGCCATAACAAAACAAAACCTTGCCATTTACAATGATGTGGATGGAACTGGAGGCTATTAGGCTAAGTGAAATATCAATCGGAGAAAGACAATTATCTTATTATCTTACTGATATGAGGAATTTGAGACATAATACAGAGGATCATAGGGGAAGGGAGGGTTAAAACGAAACAAGATGAAACCAGAGAGGGAGACAAACCACAAGAGACTCTTAATCTCAGGAAACAAACCGAGGATTGCTAGAGGGGAGTGGGGTGAGAGGGATGGGGTGGCTGGGTGGTGGACATTGGGGAGAGTATGTGCTATGGTGAGTGTTGTGAACTATACCCCTAAAGCAAATAATACATTATATGTTAATAAAAATTAATTTGAGTCCTCTCTCTTTTCTTTTGGATTAGTTTGGCCAGTGGTTTATCAACCTTATTAATTCTTTCAAAGAACCAGCTTCTAGTTTCATTGGTGTGTTCTGTATCTCTAGTTTCTAACTCATTGATCTCTGCTCTAATCTTAATTATTTCCCTTCTTGTGCATGTTGTTGGCTTAATTTGTTGTTGATTTTCTAGTTCCTTAAGGTGTAAAGAGAATTGGTGTATTCGGGATCTTTCAATTTTTTTGAGTGAGGTTTGGATGGCTATGTATTTCCCTCTTAGGACCTCCTTTACCGTATCCCATAAGTTTTGGACTGATGTAAAATATAAGAGGAAAGAGTTAAACTGAAGGAATCACTATTATAAAAGGGCCAGAAATTACTAGATTTGAAAAAAAAAAGTGGTTCTTAGTTCAAGATTCCCCAATATTCTTAAATTAAGTTCAAGTTTCTCCAAGATTTCTTATATTAAGAAAAGTTTTTGGAGCAGAGTGTATCTAAGATGGGACTATAAGACACTTAAAGACCTCAGAAAGATCTAAGATGATGTCTTTGAGGGCCATTTGGTCTCTCTGTGAGACAGGACAAAGCGTCTAATAATCTTTAGGGCATTATTTCTATCTAATATAGAGAGGACTTATCTTGCAAATGTTAATGAGTGTGGCTTTTGTTGGGTAGATTATAATTTGATTCACAAGGAATGTACAATGTTTTTAAAATAATTATGTCACTTTGGAATGAAGGGGATGGAGAACGTAGTAAATGAAAAGAGACCATTCGATTTCCAAATATCTGTAAGTAGGAAACACGGTACAAAAACTGTCAAGCTGCAGCCACAGGGTATTTTTTTATAGAAAATGGTGACTCAGAGGGTGGAATTAAGAACTCAGAGGGCAGGGCGCCTGGGTGGCTCAGTGGGTTAAAGCCTCTGCTTTCGGCTCAGGTCATGATCTCAGCGTCCTGGGATCGAGGCCCACATCGGGCTCTCTGCTCAGCAGGGAGCCTGCTTCCTCCTCTCCCTGTCTCTCTGCCTGCCTCTCTGCCTACTTGTAATCTCTCTCTCTGTGTCAAATAAATAAATAAAATCTTAAAAAAAAAAAAGAACTCAGAGGGCAGAGCCAAGAACCGTTCCTAGGCAGTAAGACTAGGCCCTCATCAAAAAATTAGCAACAGGTGCCTGGCTGGTTTTCAGAATTGCTATGGACCTGTGACTCTTCTGTATCTCCAATTTCCCTCATCCCCACCCCCATTTTTAAACTAAATGGTCTATGGTGACTATCTTATACTAGTCCAATCATTGTTCGTTGGGTGTGTAGGAAAGCAGGTAAATTGTTTATAGTTTATAGGTCCTCAAACTGAGAGAAACAATACTAGAGGATCCATACTTGAACTGCACCCGAAGAGTCTCATCCATGCCTGGACCTAATCTAGATAATGACATTCTAGACATTGAGCCTGGCTCTGATACCATAATGGGACCTCTTTGGTCAAGATATGAATGTATATTGCATGTGAGAGGGATACAAATTGTTACAGCCAGAGGGTTCACTGTGGCAGATGAAACTTTCCATATATATGGCTACACCTATATATACATTTATTTCTATATGCCCTCATTACAATGTGACTGACATTCTTCCCACAGAGAGGTGGAAAATTATTTCTTTCCCATGAATCTGGCCACAGTCTGGTAACTGCACCAACCAGTTATGGTAGGGATATCTACCAGATATGGTAGAAGTAATACTGCGTGACTTCCAAAGCAGAGTCAGAAAATATTACAGCTTATCCTGGTTCTCTCTCACTTTTGGGATGTTTATCCTTGGATCTCAGCCTCCACACTGTGGGAAAGCCCAAACTAGCCCATGTGGAGAGACCACGTGGAGAGGACCCAATGGAGAAGAACTGAGTCTCCCAACCGACCGCATCAAACACCACATCTTTGAGTGAGGGAGCCTTCAGATGATACCATCTGAGATGAGACCAATTTGGAGTCTTCCAGCTTCACATTACAGAGCAAAGACAAACTCTCCCTCTTTTTTTTAAAAAAGATTTTATTTATTTATTTGACACACAGAGAGAGAGATCAGATCACAAGTAGGCAGAGAGGCAGACAGAGAGGAGGAAGCAGGCTCCCTGCCGAGCAGAGAGCCCGATGCGGGCCTCGATCCCAGGACCCTGAGATCATGACCTGAGCCGAAGGCAGAGGCTTTAACCCACTGAGCCACCCAGGCGCCCCAAACTCTCCCTCTTGTTCTCCATCTAAATTCATAGCCATAAGTTCTTTACCATAATAAATGGTTGTTTTCTTCTACCATGCTCTGGGGTGATTTATTACGCAATCATAATAGTTAGAATATAGTTCTTAACAGTTTCTTTTGGGAATCTGGAATTGAGATTACAAGAAGTGAAGATTGACTCTGTAATTCTCAGTTTAATAAAGGTTCTTATTTAGATCTTAAACTCGAAAAATCTTTACTCATTACTTAAATATTTATAGTTATATAGGGAGGCTTAAGTTATTTCAACATGATTACTATTTTGTGACATTCTTGAGGGAATAAAGTACATAACTAACTAAAAATTTGGTTCAAATGACCTTGTCTTTCAGGTAATATAAGAATGGAGTAAATAAAGATAATATTTTTATAAAGAGAGATCTAAGCAGAATAGGTGACAATGTCAGAATATGAAAGCAGGATTTAGCATAGCAAAGCCTTCTTTTAATAATTTAGTGATGATTATAGAGATGAAAGGAAATGTACAAGAAGCTTTTTTGTTTGTTTCTTTTTCCACAGAGGGCAGGCCATGAGGGAATGTGGTGGAAACTGGAGCAGCAGGAATTTGGGTCATAAATTAGGAAGCATTTCCTGACTATAAGAGTTGTGAAATGTTGAATATGTTATTAAGATACATTGTATCTTCTAATAAAGTTTATAGGAAGATTTATATAGCTTTTTATGTAATTGAAAAATTTTCTTGGAATTCCTTAAATTTAGAGTTTTGTCAAGTATATTGCATATAAAGAATTTATTGACAAAAATAATTTTAAGTATGGGTGTTGGTTGCTCCTTAGTTTTTTTGCAATAATCATCAGTGCTTATGCATCCTAGTCCATTATGGAAATGTCAAATCTTTAATTAATTTCATGGTAACTGGTGTAGTAGAAAGCACAGTATGTACAGAGTCAGAAGTCCTGGTTTTTTTCTCTTTGTCATTACTGAGCTTTGTGACCTTGGTTAAATCATTTAGCTTCTCACAACTTTGGTTTCTCTATACTTAAAACAAGAATAATACCTGCCTCTTGCCTCATAGGATTGCTGTACAAATCAAAGGAAATAATGAATGTTCCATGCCTGACACAGTATAGGTAAAGGGAAAACTGCTCGTCGACTAGAATGGAATCAGGCTGGATGTGGCCTGAAAACTTAAGAATATTGATTATTAATTCATGATTCTTAAGATACTTATTGTAAGATATCTTCTTACACAGACTCAGATCCAGTCTATTAATCCCTCTGTCAAATTTATATTTAGAAATGAGCACAGAGTTTGAACTCTGAGAATATAGACCTGACTCTTATTGTCAGTGTGATTTGGGGCAAGTCAAATAGTCTGTCATCTGAAAAATGGGGAAAAGAATGATAATAAATGACTTATAAGGTTAATAAGAGGTTTTAAGTAATATAACACATCTGAAAATGCTATACAGTGAATTTTATTTATAATTTTCCTGATATTTAAAAGATGGGGAGTATGGTGTTTATTGAAGCAGACTGCTCCATTGATGAACAGATGTCATTGTCGGAAAGGTCTTCAGATCATAACGGAATTTATTTTCCTAAAACTTGCAAGTATTGGTCTTTCTCCTGCCTCTTGGAGTAACACTGACTAAAAATACTACTTCCTCCACAACATAGTACTTCAAAATATTTGGAGACAGCTATCATGTCTCTTTAGGCTTTCCTCTTAAGACAAAAATATCTAGTTTCCTCAAAAGTTCTTTATGTAAATGAATTTGTCTAGATTTTCTCTGGATATTCTCCAGGAATCCTTCTGAAGTGTGCTGTCTAAAATGGGGCATAATTTGAATGTGTTCAGGGCAGCATATATCACCTCCCTGGAACTGGACTCTAACTACTTTTGGTTATGTTTAGATTTATTTTTGGTGTTACAGCAATAATTATAGTACCATCAATAAATGCTTATTACAAGCCATGAACACTACAGATCCTATTCTACTAAAAACCCTTTAAAGCAGGAATTATTTTCCCCATGGTCCAGACACAATTTAGAGAGTTAAACACTTGCCCAAGTTCACAAGTTCATAAAGGCAGTGGTATATGGAAAAGCAGATATTTGGATATGGTTCTGCCTGAGGCCCTTCCAATACTACATTGCATTGAAATTGATGCATTGCCAGTTTCTTGTCCCAAATATCAAGATGGATTTTCCTCCTATGTACAGTTAAAATTTGGTCATCTTGATTTGCAGTTATTTTTCAAGTATTAACAAGATATTTGAAAACCCACTTTCGTCTTTAAATATATTGAACTTTATGTCATCTGCAAACTAATATGCATTCTGTTAATGTATTTATCAAGCTCGTTGATATAACAGAGTTGACTGGACAGACCACCAGAGAGTTCTCTCCATGGTGACCATTCCAGGAATCAATACCCATTGGGTCTGGTTGTTCAACCACTATAAATCCAACTTAACAGTATTTTTATCCAGGTTGCATTCCTTCATTTTGCCTATAACAGTAGCATGAAAAATATTACCAAATGCCAGGCTAGGATTAGGTAAGTGATGTTTGTGACAAAGTCCATATTTCCAGGCTAATGACTCATGTTGATTTGTGGTTAATCAGACAAAGGGTTTTTAAATGACAGAAAATATATTAAAATTGTCACCACTGCTATAAAATCACAAGGGAATGCGTATGAAATATTCAACTCCATATATAAAAAGCATTTTATGATAGAAATTATGTTTTAATTGTTACAGACTATAATCCAAATTCAGTGAAAATCCTGTTATTAAAATTTTAATCATGTTTAGAAATTTTAGGTGTGGGAGGTAATAACAATTTTCACTTTGTGACATTTTCATAATGATACTAAAAATATTTTCAAAAAGTTAACAGCATTATAAAGATGTGAAAATTCATGCAGTTATGAAAAACATGCTACCAAATTGATTAAATATTTTACCATTTAAAAAATTTTGTATAGGTTTAAATTAAATGTAACAGATCTTTTACCTTTGGACTCATTTTGTCTGGGTTAATCATCCTTCTCTTGGTCATTCATTCATTCATTCATTCTTACAACTGGCAAATAAATTATATTTGCAAATAGTATCTTGCACTTAGGAGGTCTCATAATGTATTAGAAACAATTCCTGTCTCTGTTAAGTGGCAGGAATATCCTATAATTCAGTAATGGAGAGAAGTATATAAATTATCTGAAGGAGATTATGATAAATTCTATAAAAATAATTCAGAATGAAGAGAGAAAGATTAGTTTCAGCCAAGATAATCAGCAATATTTCATGGAACAGGTAGAATATAAGCAGGGTCTAAAAATTTAGTGATACTTCAATATTTCAAGATGTGATAAATGGGGTCTAAGACTAGTATAGAGTATCCCCATTCCAGTCCATTTTAATTTTGATGGTGTTTATTTAAGCCCTTAAAGTGGCAGAGGAGAAATGTGAACTTTTTCTTGGTCAGGAAAAGAAGAGTGACTTAGTGAAATATAGGGAACACCAAGACAATATGTTTTTGAACACCTAGTTAAGTCTAAGATACTGTACTGTAAACTAGGTTTACAAAAGAAAACAAGAAATGATCCTTGCCCTCCAAGAATTTATAGTGTAGTGATAACTAAGGACAATCTGGCAACATTCCAAATTAGAGTGAATCAACATATTTCCATACCTTCATCCGCAGTGGATACTATCCATCATTTTAATCTTGGCCAATCTGGTTTGGCTCTCTAGGAATAGCTACCTAGGTCTTTCCTGTAAAGTCAGCAAGTAACCAAATCAGGAAACAGGATGAAATGCCATATGAAAATATGTTTCCACAGATCAAAACAGACACAGAGAATATAAGGTTTGATTTGTTTCTAGTCTGAATTGAAACTACACTAAAAAATGGTAATGAATGTTACAGGAAATTCATTTTAGGATGGGGAAGGATCATGGACTACAGTAATTTGCTGCATAATGTTCATGGTTGAAAGTGAATTCCTTTTCTTACTCTGGGATTGGTTACCCCATAAAATGTAGAGTTTCCTCAGACTTTCATTTTTTTGGAATAAAGATTAAAATTTTCCCCTTTCCCCCCCAATTATTTTGTCAAACAAACAATAGGAAGTATTTTCCCTCCTCTCCACCCAAATACCTGTCAGGTAGGTTCCAGTTAGAAAAGAGAAACCACTCTAGATATTTTAAACAGGGGAAATTTTATACAGGGGTTTATGAAAGTCATTGACAAACTGAGAATCCAAAGTGGGGCGGGGGCAGGAGTTGGGGGTGGTGGTGGTGGTGGTGGTAGTAGTACATAATACCACTTACATACATAGTGGTACATACATAGTGGCTTTTTCCCTC
Organism: Ailurus styani; assembly: GCA_002007465.1. Lineage (NCBI taxonomy): Eukaryota > Metazoa > Chordata > Mammalia > Carnivora > Ailuridae > Ailurus > Ailurus styani. Next base: position 1,286,444 of record LNAC01000204.1, read on the forward strand.
CTCCCACTCTTTAGCCTTCTAATGCTGCCTTCAAATTCTTCTTCTTCTTCTTTTTTAAAGTAGGCTCCATGCCCAGCATGGGGGCCAAACTCAGGACCCCGAGATCAAGTCCTGAGCTGAGATCAAGAGTCGGTGGCTTAACCAAATGAGCTACCCAGGTGCCCCTGCCCCCGAATTCTTAAACTTACCTTGAACAGAGGGAAAGGGACTCGGAGAAATGTAGTTTCTTGTGATGCAGCAAAGGACAGAGACAGCTGGGGAGGGATCTGAGAGCCAAAGGCCAGCTTGTGACTCAAAGATAACCAATGTTAACATCATTTTGGATATCTTGTTTACATGAAATAAAAGAAATAAAATATTCACACTAAATGAATTATATATAAACATGTTTGAATTCTAGAAGGTTATTTCACAATTTACGTACTATAAGGCAATTTCCTTTTCCCATTTCACACATATCACGAGCATTGTCCCATGTTGCCACATGCAGACTGTTATTTTTTACAACCACATAATATTTCATTGTATGGATGGCCCATGATGTATTTGACCAGTTCCTCTCAAAGACAGTTTTGATTGTTTTTAATTTCTCATGATGACAAATAATGCCAGATTGAAGATTTTTGTGCTTATAGAATTGCTCACTTCCACAATTATATTATAGGATAGTTTTCTACAAATGGATATCTTGATGAAGTATATATACTCTTAAATTTTTGATAGACCTTTCCACATACCCTTTCTAATGTTGGTGGTTATTTGTTATTATCAATCTTTGTCTGGGAGATACATATACATGTATGTGTATTGATGTCTGTGTCTCTCTGTGTTAGTGTCTGTGCTTGTGGAAGAACTATGGCTATATCCATGTATCTAGGTTAATGTGTATAAATATGTCTAACTCTGTATATATGTCTGTGACTATGTCTATACCTGTATATCTCCATAAATAGAGTCAATCTTCATTATTCATGGATTCTGTGTGTGCAAATTCACTTACTTGCTAAATTTATTTGTAACCCCAAAATCAATACTTGTGACAGTTTTGTGGTTACTTATGGACAGGCACAGAATGGTGAAAACTTTGAGTCACCCTACACATCCGTTGCCAGCTGAGGTCCAACAAAGTGATGTTCTGCCTACTTGCTTCAGCCATCACAGTGTAAGTAAGTGTCCCCTTCATGGCTTTTTAGTGCCATGTTTTGGGTGGGGTTTTTTTTTTTGTCTTTTTGTGGTGTTTGCTGGTGATTTTGCTGCTTAAAATGGCCCCCAAGAGGGCGCCTGGGTGGCTCAGTGGGTTAAAGCCTCTGCCTTCGGCTCAGGTCATGATCTCAGGGTCCTGGGATCGAGGCCCGCATCGGGCTCTCTGCTCAGCGGGGAGCCTGCTTCCTCCTCCCTGTCTGTCTCTCTACCTACTTGTGATCTCTCTCTCTCTCTGTCAAATAAATAAACAAAATCTTTAAAAAAAAATGGCCCCAAGAAAACAGTGGAAGTGTTGTCTAATGTTCTGAAGTGCAAGGAAATTGTGATATACCTTATGAAAAAAATAGGTTTGATAAGCATTATTTAGGTCTAAATTATAATGTTGACCATAAGTCCAATGTTCACAAGTCACGAAAACATATTAAGTAAGTTGTCTTTAGACAGAAATACACATAAATCAGGGTTATGTATTGATTGGTTGATGAAAATGTTGTGACCAGAGGTTTGCAAGAACTTAACCCTGTGTTTCCCTTAAGAGCAATCTGCCAGTATTAGCTAATTAGATGTTTGTGGAGACTTATAGACTATAACTACTGAAAATTATGAGAATTGATTATATCTATACCTATGACTCTATCTATCTTCTTATGTCTTTGATTTAATAAATATTTATCAAATGCTTCCTATGAATTAGACACTGGGAATAAAATGTCGAGCAAAGACACTCAAATCAAACAATAAAATTAAAAAATAAACTTTTGTGTTTCAAAGGCCATTATCAACAGAGTGAAAAGTCAACCCACAGGGAGAAAAATATTTGAAAATCATATATCTAATAATAGGTTAATATCCAGTATATATAAGGAATCCCTACCGCACAACGACAACAGCAAGAACAACAAATCCGACTAAGAGATGTACAAAGGACTTGAATAGACATTTCTCCAAAGAATATATACAAATGGCCAATAAGCACATGAAAATTTGTTCAACATCATGAATTACTAGGAAAATGCAAGCCAGAACCACAATTACATCTCATTTCACATCCTTCAGGATGAGTTTCATTACAAAAAATAAAATAACAAGTGCTTGTGAGGATGTGCAGAAATTGGAGCACTTTTGCATTGCTGGTAAGAATTTAAAATGGTGCAACCACTATGGGAAACAGTATGGCAGTTCTTTAAAAAAAACTCAACATAGAGTAACTATGTGACCCAGCAACTCTGCCTGTGGTTATACATCCAAAAGAGTTGAAAGCAGGAACTCAAATAGATATTGATACACTTGTATTCATATCAGCTTTATTCACAGTAGCCAGAAGGTAGAAGCAACCCCAAGTGTCCATTGACACCTGGATGGATAAGCAAAATGCGGTGTACACATACCATGAACTATTGTTCAACCTTAAAAGGAAAGAAATTCAGACACATGTTACAACATAGATGAAACTTGAAGACATTATGCTAAGTGCAGTAAGCCATTCATTAAAGGACACATATTGTATGATTCTACTTACATGAGGTACCTAAAGTAGTCAAATTCATAGAGACAGAAAGTAGAATGATGAGTCAGGGGCGGAGGGTAGGGGGATTGGGAAGTTATTGTTTAATGGGTGTAGAGTTTCAGTGGGAGATGGATGGTGGTGATGGTTGCACAACAATGTGAATGTACTTAATGTCAATGCACTGTAAACTTAAAAAGTGTTAAATGGTAAATTTTATGTTATGTATATTTAATCACAATAACAATATTGTGCTGAGGGCCCCTGGGTAGCTCAGTGGGTTAAAGCCTCTACCTTCGGCTCAGGTCATGATCTCAGGGTCCTGGGATTGAGTCTCGCATCGGGCTCTCTGCTCCATGGGGAGCCTGCTTCCTCCTCTCTTTCTGTCTGCCTACTTGTAATTTCTCTCTCTGTCAAGTAAATAAAAAAATCTTAAAAAAAATATTGTGCTGAATGAGCACTGTAGGATTTTATAGTTCTAGTGGTTGAAGTCCACTACTAAAAATGGACTAATAAAATAACATTGATAAACATTTAACATATACAATTAAAAATTGCAGTGACTTTTATACTGGAAATGTGTAAGGTAGCATGAGAAAATCAAACATGGGGAATTCACTTGATCTGGGGGTGTCAGGGAAGGCTCATTTTTAGTGAGCCTTACATGTGGAATTTAAGAAACAAGGCAGAGGATCATAGGGGAAGAGAGGAAAAAATGAAACAAGACAAAACCAGAGAGAGACAAACCTAAGAGACTCTTAATCATAGGAAACAAACTGAGAGTTCCTGGATGGGAGGGGTTGTAAGGCTAGGGTGCTTGGGTGATGGCCTCTGGGGAGGGTATATGTTATGGTGAGTGCTGGGTGTTGTGTAAGACTGATGAATCACAGACCTGTACCCCTGAAACCAATAATACATTATATGTTAATAATAAAAAATATTATCATAAAAAAAGATGGAAACTAAGGCTACTGATTGTAAATCTTTACTCTTTTCTTTTTTTCTTTTTTTTTCTTCTTTTTCTTTTTTAAATTTCTTTATTCTTTGCCCCAGGGGTACGGGTCTGTGAATCATCAGGCTTACATCTTTCACAGCAGTCACCAAAGCACAAACCCTCCCCAATGTCCATAACCCATCCACCCTATCCCTACCCTCCCACCCCCCAGTAACCCTCAGTTTGTTTTGTGAGATTAGGAGTCTCTTGTGGTTAAGAGACTCCTCTTTTCAAACACAGGCATTTAGTGCACTAAGTGTCCTCCTAAGTATTATTTTTGTAGCATCCCACAGATTTTGGTAGGTTATGCTTTTGTTTTCTTTTGCTCAAAATATTTTCTTAGTTCCCTTAGGACTTCTTCTTTGATCCATAGGCCATTTAAAAGTGTGTTACGTAGTTTGCAAATATTTGATAACTTAGAATTTTCCTGTTCTTGGTCAAAATTAGATCAGTGGCTGACAGGGACTGAAGCAAGGGGGGAAGGGACTGAAGTACAAAAAACTTCCTGCAGTGATACAAATGCTCTTTGATTGTGATGTTGGTTATGCAACTGTATACATTTCCCAAAATTCATTAAATGGACCACTTGAAAGAAAAATATATCATTGAGACTTTGGTTAGGATTACAATGAATGTACAGATTAGCTTAGGGAATGTTGATGGGGTGAAAATGGTATTTCACAGCACTGAATTTTTTCTATTTAAAAACACAAAACCTCTACTTATTTATAACTTCTTTGAAGTTCTTTGGTATAGTTTTGTAGTTTTCTTCATATGAATCCTACACATTTCTTACTAAATTTATTCTCAGATATTTTACTTTACTGTGGTACTGCTTATGGAATAATTTTTTCCTATTATCTATTGCTCACATAAAAGGAAAGTACTGAATACTGTTATTTTGTAGTGCCAATTTTACTAAGTTCTCATGTTTTTTCTTTTCTAGTTGATCTTCTTAGGCTTTCCCACTAGGCAATAATAGCATCTGAAAATCATACATTTATATATCTATAAAATATATATGATATAAGTATATGTCATATATTGATATAAAATCAATACTTTACCATTCATTTTTTATTTACTTGCCCTGGCTAGTAATTCTGAAACAATGTTTAAATAATATAGATGAAACTTATTATCTTATTCCTTATAAGACTTATTATAAGATAATTATAAGATTATACTTATAATTAATTATAAGATAACTATAAGATTCCTTATAAGACTTATTCCTTATACACTAGGAACGTTTTTGAGTTATGCCGATAGCTTTATCATGCAATGGAACTATCCTTCTCTTTCTACTGAGTAAGTATTTTTGAAAATCAGAATTTGATATTTATTTTATCAGAAATCTTTTTTGTATATACTGATCTTATCATGTGGCTTTTCTTCTTCAATCTATGTATATAGTGACTAAAATTAATATATTTGCTAACTCTGAATCGTTCTTTTCTGGAATAAACTATCATGCTATATTATGTTTTCGGGTTGGTGGAGTCTCTGATAAAACTTTATGAGTCAATTTTTAGCGGTAGTTTTGTGGTATAGTTCTTTATAATACTGTATTTGTCAGCTATGGTATTCAGATTTTAGATTAGTGCCTGGAGATAATAGATGTATTCTGAAACTACAGAATAATTCTAGACTTTTGTTTGGTGACCTCAATGCAGGTGATAAGTGTTGATATATTATGTGCGCATGATTGCATTGATATATCATATTAGATTAACAAAGTAATTTACAAGGTAGTTGCACATTGAATTTTTAAATTTGCATTTTACATTTATCCCTATCATTGTTATCTTCATCATCATAACTCTCATGGAGTTAGTACAGTATTATGCTAAGCACTTGACGTATCAGTTTTCTGAGTCTTACATAACAGATTTCTTCATCTCCATTTCAAAGGTGAGAAAATTGAGGCTTATTAAATTTAAGTAAATTGCCTAAAATAACACTTTTAATTTCATTAGCCTAGGTTGCTCTGAAAGCACAGCCTGAGGAGAAGTTCTCGCATGCATTTATTACCATGATTGCCAGCCTTCGATGGAGGGAGAAGTAAAATAGGGAAGGATGAGAAGAAAGAAAAGCCCGTAGAAGTGTGTTTTATCGAGGTCACTTGATAAAACGTCCAGAACCCCATTCTACCAGGGTCCAAGAAACATACAGAATGCTGCCCCCAAGTTGTTTACATGAAGGGCGGCAGGTGGGAATATTTATCCTCTAGCTTCCATTCACTACTGTTTGAGTGTTGTCTCTAGGGCAACCTGTACTTGTGGGCTGGACTTCCTGTTAAAATGAGTGGATTCCTGCTGTGTTAGAGAAGTTCTGGAAATTATACACAACAGAGAGGAGACAGCTTGTTCATAGCAGCTATGGCTGAAATTAGTTGTGGGTCTAGGAATGTGACATAGGAAAACAGAAGTGTCTGATATCTTAGTTAATAACATCCATCTCATATATTAGTCATTTGGCTTCAGAGTCCATGACTCAGTTTCCTTCAACACTCAGTTTTAGTCAGTAGTGCAAAGATCAACTCTGTAAGTCAGTTCTGTAAATGGCACAAAGCTGGCACAAGAAAGACCATAGTGGTTAGGATTATGAATCTCAAGAGGACTGGTCCCAGATTCCTCAAGAGCAAGGGGTGCCTGGGTGACTCAGTCTTTAAGCATCTGCTTCGGCTCAGGTCGTGATCCCAGGGTCCTGGGATTAGAGCCTGGGATGGAGCCCGCATCACACTCCCTGCTCAGGGGGATGCCTGCTTCTCCCTCTCCCACTCCCCCTGCTTGTATTCCCTCTCTCGCTGTGTCTGTCTCTATCAAATAAATAAATGAAATCTTTTTTAAAAAAAAAGCAAGAGCTCACCCACATTCCATTACACCATACTGACATTTGTACCCCCATGATGCTGAATACGCTAGTAGAATAATCCCCATATCATAAGCAAAGTTGCATGAGAGATATGATTATCAGCCATTTATGAACAAATTGGGACTAGATTCCATTCTCTTGCCTCTTAGACTGTTTTTCCAAAGGATGTACTTCCTTCTGGTGCTCTTTTGATTTAGTTTCCTTCTCTCCATGCCTAACTGAGTCAGAGATATCTTTGTTCCCTATGGCCTGATTACTTGATCCAGCCTATTTCACTCATACCTTGATAAGTACTTTGGGCCTCAGGCTACTCATCCTTAAGAAGAGGGAATCTGGTGATTTCCCAATTTTTGTCTAGCTCGATATTCTATGCACTTCTGTCTACATGTACTATACATAATTTGCATGTCCTGGTAACAGGAACTTTGTGTTTTTAAAACAACAAACTGTGCACATGTTAGTTGCTTGCCATAACTGGTACCTTGTTCTCTCAAGGAGATCACAATTTGGAGGTAAATTTTGAGTTGCCAGATCTGGAAATACAGATTTATAGAGCTTACAGAAAGACATCTTAGTGATTTATAAAAGTGAAAAATCTTAGTTTTTGGTCAAATTAATTAGCTTAGTCATATTCATTTTAGCTGAGAAAATAAAAAAAAAAGAAAATCAAAACAAGCACTAATATAAAAAATGTGTGAAAGGAAATTTGATATAACTTTCTTAACTTGAAAAATAAGGCAAAAGACAAAAGGCTTTTGAGTAATGTATATATATATATGTATAATATATAATATATGAATTAACTTTATGAAATATATTTATAAATTATATATACTTCTTATTTTTTCCATTTGTAGTTCAAAAAATATGAGTGCAGCTCAGTCCAAGCAACCTGGAAGGGTATATATGTATTATGCCCAGAACATAGATAGGGTGAAATTTTTAAGTCAGAGTTACCTGGTTTACTTGAATAAAAACCTTTGAAACAAAATGAATTGTGAAATAATTTTATGTCTCAGTCTCTCATCCTGTAACAATAGAATAGCAGTACCTTTTCCTACTCCTCCTTCTGTCTGAGAAGTGTTTTGCTGATAAAGTAGATAATTATCTCTGAAAAAGCTTTGAGTACATCAATAGAAGGATGTTATTAATATGCAAGGTAGTGTTATTATGCTATTAGATCATGGATAAAAAATTGGTCACTTCCTACCCTCACCTGTGGATTTGACACACAAGAAAGCCTGTAGTTTTATGACTAGGAGTGCAAGTAAAACCCTGATTCTCAGAAAATAGCTCCTTAAACTGTCACTCAGAAATTACTTCTTTCTGGTTGCTTCATTGAGAGATTATTGCTAAAGTGAGTCCTGGGATCTCTTTTACTCAGCGACTCATTGCCTTTTCATCTTGGAAGCTGTACTTTATACCAATGTATTTTTGTTAAATGCCTCAAAGCACTGTGCTTAGTCCTATGCTTGGTTAATAACAGACCTGTAAAAAATGGTTTTTAACTGTGGAGAGCCTAAGGACTCATTGAAGGATTCTCTTTTTCCAAATAAAGAAAAAAATAGAGAGGTGTATAACACCAAAAAGAACCTGCTATCAAATATAAATTCCAGGTTGCATAGGGACGTATGAGAATCCTATGCTTGGGACAGTTCACAGTCTGCATCAAGCCTTGCTAGAATTAACCCATGCTAAAATGTAGTTTTGATGAGTTAACGTGAATTAACTCACTAGGCATTATTGCTGAGTGAACCCAATAAACTGAGTTTCTGAAAACACAAGCCTGATGATCTAACACTAGGGCAGAGAGAGACTATCCAGCAAATTAAAGAGTCAGTCTAATCAAGGTGACATTTGTGTCTGTGGCAATGCAAGAGTAACAATTTCCCTCTTCCCTTATCCATGGAGGATAATGATAATGAATCACGAAGAGTAAAATGTAACATCACAATCTTCCTACACACAGTAATCCAGAGCAGTGAACATCGTGTTAAATGGTCAGACAGGACATATTTATGTTTGTGGGCAGCGCGGTGTCTGTTGCAATTAGCAGTAGCCGTGATTCAATTTGTAATGTGAAAGCGGATGTAGACACTATATAAACAAGTGGATATAGCTGTATTCCAATAAAATATTATTTACAAAACCAGTCTATTTACAAAACCAGTGGCTAGTCTATAGGCCCTTGTGTGATGGCCCCTGGTCTAGATAGTCCTTATAATTCCATCAGAGTTGGCACCTAAGAATTCACTTGTTTGCAGCCCTTGGTTTTGAGGTAGCTTTAATATGCCTGGCCTTGGTGCGCCTGGGTGGTTCAGTGGGTTAAAGCCTGTGCCTTCGGCTCAGATCATGATCTCACGGACCTTGGATCGAGCCCCACATTGGGCTCTCTGCTCAGCAGAGAGCCTGCTTCCCCCTCTCTTTCTGCCTGCTTCTCTGCCTACTTGTGATCTTTCTCTCTCTCTGTCAAATAAATAAATAAATAAATAAATAAATAAATAAAAATAACAATATGCCTGGCCTTTTTTATGAGCAGTTTACCCACACAACTCAAGCCAAATGCATCCTCCACTGTCCATTTCTGGTTGAACACCTTGTTAATTGTTACCTCTGTCAGATAGACTTTTTTTTCTTTCCATTCTGGGCCTCAGTTTCTCATGTGCTAAAGGAATGTAATGACAACACAGGGTTGCTGCAAGAATCGGATGAGAAAATATGGTTGGAAGCATTTGTACCCCATGAGACACTGGATTTTTTGAATAAAATATATTGTAATTCTTAGTTGAATGTGTCTCATAAAGATCAGTTTCACAAAACCATTTTTACCAGATAAAATTCACAATACATCTTTGTGAAAATCCACTTTTCTGTCCTTCCTTTGTTTAAAAGATCTTTTATTGCAGTAAAAAAGCAAGCGACCTATGGAGAATTTTACGGGTGGCATTTTTGACCTCTTAATTACAGCTTTTATGGTATTTCTTCCTCTAGGAGTCTTGATCTAAAGCAAGTTTGTGTTGGGGAAAAAAATCAGCATACAAAAAAAAATCCCCAGCTAGAATCCATACATTTAAGTCCTACAAGGATACCAGGTTGGGCAATATAGTGCCTTGCCAATAAGGCTAATGGCTGTGTTTGTTCTAGACTGCAATCCAGGTTATTAGAATAGGAACACAACACAAAATGCATAAAGAAAATTTGGAAAGAAAGCAAAAAAGAAAAGAGGACCGGTCTGATTTATTGAGAGAATGCATGTATACTTCCGATTGTCAAAGCATTCATTAATCAATAGTTTCCAATCTTTGATTGATATGAATAATGAACAAAGTAAATAGTTGGCTGAAGATACTTGACATGATTAGTAAATGAGATCCTCTCCAATGAAAATACTTCTTTTCTGGATGATGAAAGGATAAACTTCTATATAGCGTTTTAAATTCAGTGCTTTGAGTGGAAAACATTTCAATAAAGATCAGCTTCCCTTAATGAACACTATACCTTTAATGAACACAGTTTGGGATTTTATTAAGTAGTTGCAAATGTGTGATTTATTCACTCATATCTCTTTAGGCCATAGGAGACATAGGAACTATATTCTTGAATACGTACCTGATTTACCTACTTTATAGTAAGTATCTTTTAGAAGAAAACAGTTGAATCCCTATAATCTTTGGAGAATATAACTGCATTATTGAGTCAAATTTTAAAGTACTCCCCCCCAAAGTTATTTTTTCTTAGTTAAAAAAGATACAGTGTTGTCTTTATTCTGTCTTTCAACATTTCAGTAACATTTTGGATTTAGTCATTACAATTCCAGTACTCTTCTTTTTTGATTTTATTTTATTTTATTTTTTTAAGATTTTATTTATTCATTTGACACAGAGAGAGAGATTACAAGTAGGCAGAGAGGCAGGCAGAGAGAAAGGAGAGAGGAGGAAGCAGGCTCCCTGCTGAGCAGAGAGCCCGATGCGGGCCTCGATCCCAGGACCCTGGGATCATGACCTGAGCCAAAGGCAGCGGCTTTAACCCACTGAGCCACCCAGGCGCCCTCTTTTTTGATTTTAACTCAATTTCTGTTTTATATTAATTTTTTGCTTTGGAGAATATACACTGAGACTTCTTTTTGCACAGTGTCCTGTCTTCTAAGGGGAAAGCTTATCATGAGCAAAACTAAAGATACTGCCACAAATGACTGAAAACAAGTTACTTTTTTTGCAAATAAGAAGAAACAGATTTTGTGTCTTCAGCACTTCTCTTCTGACTTCTGATTTCATCATGGTCCTGGAGGATTAAAGGTCCTAAACTTTTGAAATTCTACTGAGCTTATCTTTAGCCCCTAGAGTGACTTTGCAGTGCTCTATGTTATGGTGGAAAGAGCTGAAGGTGGGGTAGGTTTCTAATTTTAGACATGGGACAATTTTCGAATGTCTCAGGACCTCAATTTTATGATCTTTTTAAGAAAAACACTACTGGGGCGCCTGGGTGGCTCAGTTCTTAAGCGTCTGCCTTTGGCTCAGGTCATGATCCTAGGGTCCTGGGATGGAGCCCCGCATCAGGCTCCCTGCTTTGCAGGGAGCCTGCTTCTCCCTCTCCCACTCCCCCTGCTTGTGTTCCCTCTCTCACTGTGTCTCTCTCTGTCAAATAAATAAATAAAATCTTAAAAAAAAGAAAAAAGAAAAACACTACCCACCTTGTCTACCACACAAAGTTGTTAGGTGTGTGAAAAAAAAAACTTCACAAAATGTGAAACCCTATATATTTGCAGTATTATAATTATTAATAAAGTAAAGCCGTATCAATGAAAATAACACATAAAGATATTTTCTATTCTTTAAAAAGAATCTGTTTAACTCTGAGAATGAAAGAGGATTTAGTCAGTATGCAGTATATAGGAGAGAACAAACTATTTGACCAGTCTAAAGAAAGTGGATTCATTTCTGTAGATCATCTACTTTGCAGTCATTCCCTGTGCATTCCAAAGTGTTCTGCTATGGTTCGGTTTTGTAGAGGGGATGTGGCATTTATAAGATGAGGGAACCAAGAAGAGACAAAAGCACAATGGGATAAGTCATGAAAAGATGAGAAGCTTGAGAGAAAACTTTAAGGAAAAAGTCCAGTCTATTTCAGCCCATCACTGAAATCTTCACAGTTTATGAATCTATGTTAGTACTGTGATCCATTGGTTAGCAAACTGTGGCCAGCCATCTGTTGTATAAATGCACTTTTGTTGGAGCATGGCCATGCCAGGGCAGAATGGAGTTCTTTGAACAGAAGCCATTTGACCCAAAAAGCCTAAAATATTTACTCTCTGGACCTCTACAGAAAAGTTTGCCACACTCTCTTCTAAGAGAAAAATGTCTTAAAGTGCTGGGCTGGGTATGTGGAAGGCAATCTGCATCATTATTGAATAAGCGAATGTTTTAACTTACATTTTGGGTTTTTTTTCTTTTGTTTTTTATTAACGTATAACGTATTATTTTCCCCAGGGGTACAGGTCTATGAATCATCAGGCTTACACATTTCACAGCACTCACCATAGCACAAACCCTCCCCAATGTCCATCACCCAGCCACACTCTCCCTCTTTCCCCTCATGCCCCAGAAACCCTCAGTTTGTTTCCTGAGATTAAGAATTTCTTATGGTTTGTCTCCCTCTTGCTCCTATCTTGTTTCATTTTTTCCCTCTCTACCCCCCACGCCCCACCCTGCCTCTCAAATTCCTCATATCAGAGAAATCATATGATAATTGTCTTTCTCTGATTGACTTATTTAGCTTGGCATAATACCCTCTAGTTCCATCCACATTGTTTCAAATGGCAATATTTCATGTTTTTTGATGGCTGCATAGTATTTCATTGTATATATATATCATACCTTCTTTTTTTAATTTATTTTATTTTTTAAGTGATCCAAGATTGATTGTTTATGCACCACACGCAATGCTCCATGCAAGACGTGCCCTCCTTATATACTACATCTTCTTTATCCATTCATCTGTTGATGGATATCTAAGTTCTTTCCGTAGTTTGGCTATTGTGGACATTGATGCTATAAACAGTCAGGTGCATGTGCCCCTTTGGATCACTACATTTGTAACTTTGGCGTAAATACCCAGTAGTGCAATTGCTGGGTCATAGGGTAACTCTATTTTCAATTTTTTGAGGAACCTCCATACTGTTTTTCAGAGTGGCTGCACCAGCTTGCATTCCCACCAACAGTGTAGGAGGGTTCCCCTTTCACCACATCCTCACCAACATTTGTCATTTACTGACTTGTTAATTTTAGCCATTCTGACTGGTGTGAAGTGGTATCTCACTGTGGTTTTGATTTGAATTTCCCTGATGCCCAGTGATATTGAGCGCTTTTTCATGTGTCTGTTGGCCATTTGGATGTCTTCTTTGGAGAAATGTCTCTTCATGTCTTCTGCCTATTTCTTGATTGGATTATTTGTTCTTTGGGTGTTGAGTTTCTTAAGTTCTTTATAGATTTTGAATACAAGCCCTTTATCTGATATGTCATTTGCAAATATCTTCTCCCATTCTGTTGGTTGTCTTTTGGTTTTGTTGACTGCTTCCTTTGTTGTGCAAAAGCTTTTGATTTTGATCCTAATACTTCATTTTTGCCCTTGGTTCCCTTGCCTTTGGCGATGTTTCTAGGAAGAAGTTGCTGCAGCTGAGGTCGAAGAGGTTGCTGCCTGTGTTCTCCTCAAGGATTTTGATGGATGCTTGTCTCACATTGAGGTCTTTCATCCATTTTGAGTCTATTTTTGTGTGTAGTATAAGGAAATGGTCCAGTGTCATTCTTCTGCATGTGGCTGTCCAATTTTCCCAACACCATTTGTTAAAGAGACTGTCTTTTCTCCATTGGACATTCTTTCCTGCTTTGTCAAAGATTAGTTGACCATAGAGTTGAGGGTCCATTTCTGGGCTCTCTTTTCTGTTCCATTGATCTATGTGTCCATTTTTGTGCAGTATCCTACTGTCTTGATGATTTAGCTTTGTAATGTAGCTTGAAGTCTGGAATTGTGATGCCATTAACTTTGGTTTTCTTTTTCAACATTCCTCTGGCTATTCAGGGTCTTTTCTGGTTCCAAAAAAAGTTTAGGATTATTTGTTTCATTTCTTTGAAAAAAGTTGATGGTATTTTGATAGGGATTGCATTAAAAGTGTAGATTGCTTTAGGTAGCATAGACATTTTCACAATATCTGTTCTTCCAATCTTTTGGAATGTTTTTCCATTTCTTCGTGTCTTTCTCAATTTCTTTCTTGAGTACTTTATACTTTTCTGAGTACAGATTCTTTGCTTCCTTGGTTAGGTTTATTCTTAGGCATCTTATGGTTTTGGGTGCAATTGTAAATGGGATCGACGCCTTAATTTCTCGTTCTTCTGTCTTGTTGTTGGTGTATAGAAATGTAACTGATTTCTCTACATTGATTTTATATCCCGACACTTTACTGAATTCCTGTATGAGTTCTAGCAGTTTTGGAGTGGAGTCGTTGGGTTTTCCACATAAAGCATCATATCATCTGTAAACAGTGAGACTTTGACTTCTCCTTTGCTGATTTGGATGCCTTTTATTTCTTTTTGTTTTCTGATTGCTGAGGCTAGGACTTCTAGTAATGTGTTGAATAGCCGTGGTGATAGTGGAGAGCCCTGCCATGTTCCTGACTTTTGGGAAAAGCTCTTAGTTTTTCCCCATTGAGAATGATATTCACTGTGGGTTTTTCATAGATGGCTTTGATGATATTGAGGTACATACCTCTATCCCTACACTGTCAAGAGTTTTGATCAAGAAAGGATGCTGTACTTCATCAAATTTTTTTGGCATCAATTGAGAGTATCATATGGTTCTTTTTCTTTCTTTTATTAATGTATTGTATCACATTGATTGATTTGCGGATGTTGAACCAACCTTGTAGCCCAGGAATAAGTCCCACTTGGTTGTAATAAATAATACTTTTAATGTACTGTTGGATCCTATTGGCTAGTATTTTGGTGAGGATCTGTGTTCATCGAGGATATTGGTCTGTAATTCTCCTTTTTGATAGGGTCTTTTTCTGGTTTTGGGACCAAGGTAATGCTGGCCTCATAATATGAGTTTGGAAGTTTTCCTTCCATTTCTATTTTTGGAACAGTTTCAGGAGAGTAGGTATTAGTTCTTCTTTAAATGTTTGGTAGAATTCTCCTGGGAAGCCATCTGGCACTGGGCTCTTATTTGTTGGGAGATTTTTGATGACTGCTTCAATCTCCTTACTGGTTATGGGTCTATTCAGGTCTTCAGTTTCTTCCTGGTTCAGTTTTGGTAGTTTATATGTCTCTAGGAATGCATCCATTTCTTTTAGATTGTCAAATTTGCTGGTGTATAGTTGCTCATAATATGTTCTTATAATTGTTTGTATTTCTTTGGTGTTGGTTGTGATCTCTCCTCTTTCATTCATGATGTTATTAATTTGGGTCCTTTCTCTTTTCTTTTTGATAAGTCTAGCCAGGGGTTTATCAATCTTATTGATTCTTTCAAAGAACCAGCTCCTGATTTCGTTCATTTGTTCCACTGTTCTTTTGGTTTCTATTTCATTGATATCTGCTCTGATCTTTATTATTTCTCTTCTCCTGCTGGGTTTAGGCTTTCTTTCCTTTTTTTCTCCATCTTCTTTAGGTGTAGGTTTAGGTTGTGTACTTGAGATCTTTCTTGTTTCTTGAGAAAATCTTGTATTGTTATATACTTTCCTCTCAGGACCACCTTTGGTGTGTCCCAAAGATTTTGAACACTTGTGTTTACATTTTCATTTGTTTCCATGAATTTTTTTAATTCTTCCTTAATTTCCTAGTTGACCCATTCATTCTTTAGTAGGATCCTTTTTAGCCTCCATGTATTTGAGTTCTTTCCAACTTTCCTCTTGTGATAGAGTTCTAGTTTTAAAGCACTGTGGTCTGAAAATATGGAGGGAATGATCCCAATCTTTTGGTACAGGTTGAGACCTGATTTGTGACCCAGAATATGGTCTATTCTGGAGAATGTTCCATGTGCACTAGAAAAGAATGTGTATTCTGTTGCTTTGGGATGGAATGTTCTACATATATCTACGATATCCATCTGGTCCAGTGTATCATTTAAATCCTTTATTTCCTTGTTGATATTTTGCTAGATGGTCTGTCCATTTCAGTGAGGAGGGTGTTAAAGTCCCCTACTATTACTGTATTTTTGTGGATGTGTTTCTTTGATTTTGTTATTAATTGGTTTATATAATTGGCTGCTCCCATGTTAGAGGCATAGATATTTAAAATTTTTAGATCTTCTTGTGGTATAGATCCTTTAAGTATGATATAGTATCCTTCCTCATCTCTTATTATAGTCTTTGTCTTAAAATCTAATTTATCTGATATAAGAATTTCCACCCCAGCTTTCTTTTGATGTCCATCAACATGGTAAATTGTTTTCCACCCCTCACTTTAAATCTGGAGGTGTCTCTGGGTCTAAAATGAGTTTCTTGCAGACAGCATATCAATGGGTCTTATTTTTTTTATCCAATCTGGCACCCTGTGTCTTTTGATTGGGGCATTTAGCCCATTTACATTCAGGGTAACTATTGAAAGATATTAATTTAGTGCCATTGTATAACCTGTAAGGTGACTGTTATTGTGTATTGTCTCTGTTCCTTGCCGGTCTCTTATATTTAGGCTCTCTCTTTGTTTAGAGGACCCCATTCAATATTTCCTATAGGGCTGGTTTGGTGTTTGCAAATTCTTTTAGTTTTTGTTTGTCCTGGAAGCTTTTTATCTCTCTTTCTATTTTCAGTGACAGCCTGGCTGGATGTAGTATTCTTGGCTGCATATTTTTCTCATTTAGTGCTCTGAATATATCATGCCAGTCCTTTCTGTCCTGCCAGGTCTCCATGGATAGGTCTGCTGCCAATCTAATATTATCACTGTTGTATGTTACAGACCTCTTGTCCCAAGATGCTTTCAGGATTTTCTCTTTGTCAGGAGACTTGTAAGTTTTACTATTAGATGACAGGGTGCGGATATATTTTTATTGATATTGAGGGGAGTTCTCTGTGCCTCCTGGATTTTGATGCTTGTTCCCTTTGCCAAATTAGGGAAATGCTCTGTTATAATTTGCTCCAATATACCTTCTGCCCCCTCTTTCTTCTTCTTCTGGGATCCCAATTATTCTAATATTGTTTCGTCTTATGGTATCACTTATCTCTCAAATTCTCCCCTTGTGGTCCACTAGTTGTCTGTCTCTCTTTTTCTTAGCTTCTTTATTCTCCATCATTTGGTCTTCTATGTCACTAATTCTCTCTTCTGCCTCATTTATCCTAGGAGTAAGAGCCTTCATTTTTTTATTGCACCTAATTAATAGCTTTTTTTATTTCAACTTGGTTAGATTTAATTCTTTTATTTCTCCAGAAAGGGATTCCCTAGTATCTGCCATGCTTTTCTCAAGCCGAGCTAGCACCTTGATAATCATCATTCTGAACTCTAGTTCTGACGTATTACTAATGTCTGTATTGATTAGGTCCCTAGCCGTTGGTCCTGCTTCTTGTTCTTCTTTTTTTTGTGGTGAGTTTTTCCATCTTGTCATTTTATCCAGATAAGACTAGATGAATGAGAGAACAAAATATGAAAAGGGTAGCAGCAACCCCCCAAAATATGCACTAAGCAAATCTGAAGAGACCCGAAGCTGGGGGGAGAGGAAAGGAGGAATAAAAAGAAATATATATATATATATTAGACTGGTGAATAGAACAGTGCCACACACTTGATTTTCGGTGTATTTTGGTCTGTTAGAAGAAACTACCTCTGAAAATTTTAGAGAAAGAAAAACATATATATATACACAAAAATAAGGGTAAACACATGAAGGGATGGAATATGACTGTAAAGATGAAAATTTAAAAAAGATTGTAGAAAAGGAATTGATAAGATAAGAAGTTGGTTGAAAAAAGAACAAAAAAAGAGTAAAGAATGTGATCAGGCTGGAGACTAGAACAAAGCCATGTGCTAGATTTAGGGTTTATTTTGATCTATTAGAAGAAACTGTATCCCCAAAATTTTTTTTAAAGATTTTATTTATTTCTTTCACAGAGGGAGAGAGATCACAAGGAGGCAGAGAGGCAGGCAGAGAGAGAGAGGGGGAAGCAGGCTCCCCACTGAGCAGGGAGCCCGATGCGGGCCTCGATCCCAGGACCCTGAGATCATGACCTGAGCCGAAAGTGGAGGCTTTAACCCACTGAGCCACCCAGGCGCCCTGTATCCCAAAATTTTAAAGGAAGTAAAACCCTATATGTATACAAAAAATTAGGTTAAATACAATGTAGGGTTAGAATATGAGTATAACAATGAAAATTTAAAAAGATTTTTTAAAGGTATTGGTAAGATAAAATCATTAAAAAACATTAAAATTAGAAAGAGGAAAAGTTTGAAAATAGAATAAAAAAAGAATAAAATTTTAAAAATTTAACTTTGAAAAACTGAAGAATCATTGGAAAAAAGCCATGAATTCTATGTGGTGCATTCCCCTAGTTCTGGAGTTCTGCAGTTTTCATTGATTGGTGAACTTGGTCTTGGATGGTGTTCTTGCTGATATTCTGGTGGAAGGGACTGTTGCCGTGATTCTCAAATGTCTTTGCCCAAGGCAAGGCAGAATTGCACTGCCCTTGCCAGGGGCCAGGCTACATAATCTGCTCGGGTTCGCTCTCGGGAGCTTTTGTTCCCTGAACACTTTCCATACAGCTTTGGAGGAAGGGAATGAAAATGGCAACCTCCCAATCTCCGGCCACATAGGAGCTGAGAGCTCAGTTCCCCACTCCTCAGTGCACCCTCAGAGAAAAGCAGTCAGTCACTCCCGTCTTCTTAGTCTCCAGTCGCACTCTGAGCTCACCTGGCCTGTGACTGAGTGTTTCTGTCTCTGGTGTACGGCCCCATTTGGAATCTCCAAACCCAGCTGATTCCTGCAGTACACTCCCATGCCACTCCTCCCAGAGGATGAAGGAGGGGGTCTTCCCAGATCTTGCCACTTGTGGGGTCCCTGCTTGAAGAGCAGTTGCCAGACTGTGCCTTGGACCACAGTTTAAGGTAAGCCCAAGCTGAGAGCACACTGCTGGGCTCCATCTCTGCAGCTGGCTTCCCCACTCTGATACCTGGGTGCAATGCGGCACTCAGGGACCCCTGGTCTTTTTGTGACCCCATGGGTCCTGAGACCAGACTGTCCCTGCAAGGACTCCACCCTCTGCTTAGCCTCTGGAGCAACATCCCTCAGTGGAGCAGACTTCTAAAAACTCTGCTGCTCTACAGCTTGCCAGGAGCTGTCCACCCCCCACCCCCGCCGCGTTCTGTCTTCCCTTTTGTCACCTTGGATCTACTTCTCTGCATGTCCTACCTTCCAGAAAGTGGTCAATTTTCAGTTCCTAGAATTGTCGCTCTTCTCTTCCATCTCCTGTTGAGTTTGTAAGTGTTCAGAATGGTTTGATAACTAGCTGAACTCCTGGGATGTGATGATATTTAAGTCTCCTACTCCTCCGCCATCTTGCTCCTAGTCACTGGGGTTTTGTTTTCTAAGAACCACTTCCTTTCCCCAGCCCCAGAAACGTGTGTGTATAAGACAGAGAGACAGAGAGAAAGAGAGAGTGAGAGAATTCAAGACAGGTGACTTGTAGTTAGCAGTGTTACACAGGCCAACAGTCTTTCATGAAAATAGATGAGATTATAGTATTGGCAATATTCTTATGCCATTTGTTTGAGTTATTAGTCAGAGAATGATCCTTCTTGTAGTTATAAAACAAACTCCTTGACTGTTTATGAGTAAACTTTGTATATAGAGCAATATTTGTTCTGAGACTTGCTTTCACTGTTACACCACATGGCATGGAAGTTGTAGAGAAGGTACTACATTGCTACCAAAGTTAAAGAGAACACCCTGGTATTTGCTAAATGACCAAATTGATTTTGGTCTACTTTTTACATATGAAAAAGAGGTGAAAATTATGAATAACTGTCCAATCATTAAGATTAGATACACAGGAGAGAAATAAATATGAAAGTGAGGACTAGTTTAAAGGACTTAGAGGACTAGCTTTTTGAGTGGAAGGAAAGACATGAGAATAAGTTAATTACAACCAAGGTAAATTACCATCCTAGGCATAGTAACCCCAGTGCTGTGTTCCCCTGCTGAAGGAAAGGTACAGCTTTCCTGTTAACCTGCTCACAAATTGGTACTTTGGAGAATGGTTCATTGTGTCACTTTGGGTTCTAGTTATCTATCCCACCTCTTTAGAATCCACAAGATAACAATGTTTCGAGAGAAGGACTATTATTAGAGGATCATAAGGTTGGAGAAAGGGAAAGACTTACTTAGCTTAGTAAGGTTCAGGAGCTCTACTGGCAGAAGGTTAGCTTTGCTGTGAAAAAGTTTCTATGTAGTAGTTTTTATTTTTAGTCCACCTTTTAATTTTTAAATTTTGAAATAATTTCAAACTTTTAAAGTGGTAAAGTAGCACAAACAATCCATAACTATTCTTCACCTTTTTTCTATCCTTCATCTTTACCCAAGTCCACTAACTGTTAATAATTTGTCACTCACGCTTCATCTCTCTGTATCTATAGATGGATAGATAGATTGATACTAGATATGATGTTATAGTTAGAGAGTGAGAGAGAAAAGTCAGAAATTTTACATCTATACCTATTTATCCACATAAATTTTCTCTGAACTACTTATAATTTATAGGCATCTTTCCTCATTTCCCCTAAACATTTCATACTTTATTATATGTTTTTATGAACAAAAATGTCATCTTATATAATTACAGAATAATTATCAAAATCAGGATACTTAACAGTGATACTGCAGTATCATCTAAACGGCATTTATATTCAAATTACTCCAATTGTTCCAGAAATGTTATTTTATAGCATCTTTTCTTTTTTCTGTCCAGGCCCCAATCTAGGATCAGATTTTGTATTCAGTTGTCATATTTCTTTGGTTCCTTTAATTTGCACAGTTCCTAAGGTTTTCTTTATCTTACATGACATTGACATTTTGAAAAGTTAAGACCAGCTATTTTGTTGAATGTCCTTCAATTTTGGATTGTCTGAAAATGTCCTCCTGATTAGATTTAGGTTATGTATTTTTGGCAGGAATACTACATATCAGATGTTGTGTTTCTATTAGTCCATCATATCAGGAGGCACATGATGTTGGTTTGTCTAATTATTGGTGGTGTTCATTTTGAGCACTTGGATATGATGACGCCTATCAAGTTTCTCCATGGTATGGTTGTTTTTCTCATTTATAGTTAATAAGAAATATAGAGAAGATGCTTTGAAGATGTTTGAGTATTCTGTTCCCGCTTATATTTTCATGCATTAGTTTTAGCATCCAATGATATTTTTATTTAATCAATTATAATTTTTATTACTGAAAAACATTAACTTTTACTTTATCATTCTTTCTATATTAGTGGATATTCTATAGTGAGAAGTCACTGTGTCTGCCCCTCCTCTTTTGCTATCATCATGGACCCATAACTTCTTATTTTATTTAATGGGTTATAACCCATTAATGCTGTTGTTTTCATCTTTATAATCATTAGTATCAGTTTTGGGCGGTGGAAGTTCATTCAAGCTAGCTACTCTTTCCTTTTGACTTGTTCTTGTAATTCTTTGAGAATTTCCATACTTTCTGGACCAAAAAAATGTTCTAGATGTGTTTTTCTTTGACTCAGCCTTGGAATAAGATATTTCTTCAAAGGGCCCACTGTAATCAGTTTTTATTGTATTTCAGTTACATAAATTTATTCCATCTAAAATTTCTCTTTCCTCCTTCAACCACTGTCTTGTACTTCTTAATCCTTCATTCCCCTTCTCTGTTATCAAGATTATTATCTTGTTTAACCTCATGCATGGATTGACAATCATTCATTCATTCTACTGAGTTCAACTCTATGATTGGGAGTCTGGGGGTTGGTCTTGGAAAACAAGAAAGCAAAAGTCATTATTGTGTATAATTTCATTAATATTTTATTTGCTTGTCATGTCAGGTGTGTTATTAGTGTTTTTTTCTTTTTCATTTTTCAAGTTTCAGATTATTCCAGGGCCAATAAAATTGCGTTCACTTCAGCAATTATAATAGAAGGTGGAGGTATAGGGGCATCTGGGTGGCTCAGTCGGTTAAGTGCCTGACTCTTGGTTTTGGCTCAGGGTTGTGATCTCAGGGTTGTGAGATTGAGCCTCATGTCAGGTCCATGTTAGGCATAGAGCCTGCTTAAGATTTGCACACACTCTCTCTTCCTCTGCCCTCCCACCCACCACCCTAAAGAGAAATGAAGAAGGTAGGTAGTGTAGAGAAAAGAACATTGAACTAGAATTCATAAAGTCTAATTTATAACTTTGAATATGTAGATCTTTGGCAAATTAGTATTGTTCTCTGATCTTCAGTTTTTTCAACTTTCAAATGGTAATGACTTCTCTTTTTGTTATCTCAGAAAAGTACTATACATAGGGAATTAAAAACTGTAAGCAAGTGAAATATTGTCTCTTTGCCTTGGATTTATTTTTTGCCCCTTAGGAAATGAATTTATTTTATAATAGAAAATAAATAAAGATATTACATCAATATATTGTTACGGGATGATGGGTCAATTTTTGTAGGTGTTAAAACATACTCAAAGCAAGATTGATGAATTGTTCTTTTTTCATAAATATATATATTTTTATTAAATGGACAAATTATTGTTGTCAGGTTTTATTTGCTTTAACACACATATTGTAATTTCCCATACCACTGGTATGAGGAATGTTTAGTGATTGTATTCTACCTTTCATGTAATAAGGGCTTATAATATAACTGTTGAATATGTTGAATGAAAGAAGAAATTATATGATGATGAAGGTATCACAATATATTTTCACCCAAGGAGGGCTCATTTATAACATTAAGTCCAAATTATTTGACACCCATGGTTGAGAGACTGAATATACAAAGGAACACTGGCCAGACCATATATAAAAATGGAGCCCTGATGCACAGCCTCTGGAGCAACCAGTCCAGGAAGCCAAACTGTCACCTCTGTAGCAGTTGGTCCCAAACAGTCAAGACTTGCTCAGTAACTGCCAGCTTTCCTAATTTTTGTTCCTACTTACAACGTAGGCCCAAGCAGAGAATGCCAAATATGCTTCTCTAACCCATCATATAGTACTCCTTACTTGCTGTTGGCCCACCTCCGGGTTCCCCCTGCTGACATCTTCCAGTCAGGGCACATCTAAAGCCTTCCATTTTCCCCACTCTAGGTTTTCACACTTCCCTGCCTGCCTTCGAGTCTCTTCCACATGCAAGTGATGGTGGCTGAGTGTCTGCTATAGGAAGCTCT
The DNA here is from genome assembly GCA_002007465.1 of Ailurus styani. Taxonomy (NCBI): domain Eukaryota; kingdom Metazoa; phylum Chordata; class Mammalia; order Carnivora; family Ailuridae; genus Ailurus; species Ailurus styani. The sequence goes on from LNAC01000204.1 coordinate 1,309,391, forward strand.
AACTAAGTAATGTTTGCTTGTTCTCATCTGGGTAGGCTTTGTTTATTTCCACGTGGCTATCTTTTTTTTGACAGATCTCCTGGTGACTTCTTACATGACCCACGTTAAAAATGTCTACAAGAAATTTGAGTTCCTAATTATATTGTCAGGTTCTTTTTATCTAAGCCTTTCATTGTATTCACTAATGAAAGGTTTGCCAAGCACTTGCCCTGTTTAAAAATATAATTAAGAGTAAATAGAAAGATTATCCACATTTCTTCTCATTTCATATCTATACCATGCTTTTTTATGAAAACAAAATATTTCTCTCTTAATGGATGTACAGGGATAAGGGTCAGAATACGTGGATATAATCAAACATAAAGCCACCTTTTCTTTTCTGCAACTTTGAAAATTAACCACGTCCTAAAATCATATAGTGGATGTTAACTACGTTGGGGTATGCTGAAAGATAGATGACCAATTAAAGTGATAAGTCCTCTCGGGATGCCTGGGTGGCTTAATCAGTTAAGTGTCCTACTCTTCATTTTGGCTCGGGTCATGATCTCATGGGTGGTGATATCCAACTCTACATTGGGCTCTATGTTTAGGGGGGAGTCTGCTTGAAGTTTCTCTCCCTCTGTCGCTCTCCCCACTTACTCTCTCAAACAAATAAATAAATCTTAAAAAAAATACAGTGATAAGTTCTCTCTGATAAAGAGTCATCTCTGAAGACAGGTATTGGTTCACACAGGTAGGTTTTATTTTTTTCCTGTGGATACTTAGATGTCTGAGTGCAGGTGATCATGTCAATGATGCATAAACACTATACTCTGGTCAGTAGAACCTGACTGCTAGAAAACAAAAGACAAAAAAAAAAAAAAACCACGCCAAAAACAACCCATTGTCCACACTTTGTTTCAGATCACTAAATATCTCCACTGAATCTTTCTGGAAAGAGTTGTCAGCAATTAGGGCGCCTGGGTGGCTCAGTGGGTTAATGCCTCTGCTTTCGGCTCAGGTCATGATCTCAGGGTCCTGGGATCGAGGCCCGCATCGGGCTCCCTGCTCGGCGGGGAGCCTGCTTCCCCCTCTCTCTCTCTCTCTGCCTGCCTCTCTGCCTCCTTGTGATCTCTCTCCCTCTGTGAAATAAATAAATAAATAAATAAAATCTTAAAAAAAAATCTTAAAAAAAAAAGAGTTGTCAGCAATTAGGAAGATGCCTTGAGCCTTATTTTCTTATTCACTTTTCCATGGTAACCCATTACCATGCCCTGTCCACTTCATCCACTCAAATGCTACCACCTTTTAAGATAAAACTAAATTCCCATTTACTTGAGGAAATATGACAACATCCCATTTGGGCTCAGTGATAGCTTTCTCTTTTCAAAATCTATAGTACTGACACCCTATGCCAAATAGCATTCATGTAATTTGTTATAGGGTCAAATACTTCTTGAAGGCAAAGACAATGTTTTGGTTTGTCTTTGGATCTTCTGTGGAATATTTTATCACCGTCTCCCTGTACGTGTGTTGATTTGAATGGAAATTTTGTTGGATTTAATTCCCTGCATTTAACTCTGGCTTGTACTTCTCTATGCCTTGTGGTGCTTAGGGTGCTTATTGATGCAGGGCAAATATTCACTAAAATATCTTTTGGCTAATTATTAATTACGCCCCACTTCCTCAATCAGAGCCTAGGAAGTAAGAAAATCTGGTAGTTAAAAAGTATCACAAAGTGACATTTGTAATAATTATGTATGCTGATCTTTAGGTATGTATTTTAATTCTGAGGCTCAGTTCCTAATACTTACACCTCATATTCCATGGTGGAACAAAGGAGAAGGAATCAAGTCAGATGAGCTGAGAACCTGTCTTCTAACTCTAAGGATCTCATCTTACAGGTTGTTCCCTTTGTTCTACTCCACTAAAACTATTTTTTTCATCTATTTCCTAGAGACATCATCAGTGACTTCTAGTTTGTTAAGGATAGTCATGTTTTCATGGAAAATTACTGGTAAAGGTCATGCACAGATATATTAATTTGTTTCCTTATTCTTTACTTTTCTGAGCAAAGAGTAATTGCTTATTTGCAATTTTCACCAATATTTTTTGTCTCAAGATGAGAGATTTAAAAACATTTTTGTGTTGGGGGAACCAGGGAATCAGCATTTATTGAATGCCTAATACATGACATTCACTGTTTTCGTAACTCTTGGAATTCTTGTGATAGTTTTGTGAGGTGTGATTTAACATCCACTTTTTAAAGTTGAGAAAATTGATACTCAGAGAGGTTAAACTATGTGAAATTGGGTGTTTTCTTTCATTAATTAGTTTGGTTACATTGCACGCATCTTTCAATTAAGAAGATAATAAATTGCTACGAGTATGTTTATGTCTAAATAATGTGTGTACATGACGCCTTAGAAATAAATGTATTATACAGAATTTCCCTTTTATGAGTTTAATGTTCAGTTCAAACAAACAGATGTTTCTTCTTAAATTTTCCAGGCCTAATGAAAAATCAAAAAACTATCTCCCTGCTTTTCCTTGAGGGCACTAGTTATCCCTACTTCAGTGGTAATGAACTCAATTTAAACAGCACCACAGTTTGTTATTTACACACACAAACACACATATTAACACACCCTACAAAATTGAGCATTTAAATAACATGACAGGTTTCAAGTTCACTAACATGCTAAACACAATTTCTCAACAAGTCTCTTTAAGGTCACTAAAAAGAATTTTAGCATTAAGTGGGCCACAACCAACTAACTCGCAATATACTGCTTACACATGCTAGATGGGATAAAAGACATATATTTTTGTGGAGCTTTGGGTGATTAGAGGAGAATAAATGAGAAGTCCTTGGATTCTAATTCTTGAATTATTGCATTATCATATTTTGCTATTTCAGTATTCTTTATTGTATATATTATTTCTCTCTTTCACCTTGTCTTCTTATAATGTCAGTTAAAGGCAAGGTCTATTTATTAATTTTTGAGAACAAAAAATTAATACATACAGGAGCTGTGGAACAAAATATCAGTGAAAGAGAATCCAATGTCCCTTTCCTTTAGGAGTTGATAACCATTATGGGGAAATCAAACTTACTATGTAGAGGCTTTGTAAAGTGAAGAATTGAATAAAAATTCATTGCTACAGAAGTCCAGAGAAGAGAAAAATAATGTACTAGTATGAACATGGACTCTTCAATCAGGGAGACCTATTCATACTTGACTCATGAGTCTATTCTATACTAGCTGTGCTACTGTGGTCTGCTTCCTCAGGTCAGTTAATGCTTACTCTCTTCATGAACAATAAGGATTCTAATAGTATTTATGACCTCTTAAAGTTGTTTAAAAGTTGAAATAAGATAATGTGTTAGAAAGGCTTTATTTATGGCACATAGTAAGATTTCACTTGGGGTTATCTATTATGTTATTGTGAATGTTAAGGGAATAGTGCTTGAAATTAATTTTGAAATTATTGTTAGACACTGGATTACATTAGATTTGGTAAAAAGAAAAGGACAGACAATCCTGTTTCCAAAATAGTTTAAGCCTGGTGTTGGTAGAGAACACCAAAGGTGAAAGGCAATTTAATTACTTATTTTGATGATGGTATTTTACAGTTCACAAAATAATTTTATTGACATTGTGGTATTGCAATCTTTCAAAAATTTTGTGAGAAAAGAACTGTTACCTCCAGTTTAGAAATTGGGAAACTGTAATTCAGAGAAGCTAAGTCCTCTGTCCAGAGCAAGAATGAAAATTCGTACCAACATCTGGCATTCTTTCAGCTGAACTACAGTTTGCTCAGTGAATGGTCTGGAGTTTAGTGTTTGGAGATAGGAATGAATAAGCACATGACTGATTAAGGGTGAAATGTTTATATCTGCTTTAAAAAGCAATATAGAACTAGAGGGTGTTATGCTAAGTGAAATAAGTCAATCAGAGAAAGACAATTATCATATGATCTCTCTGATATGAGGAACTTGAGGGGCAGGGCGGGGGGTCGTGGGGGGTAGGG